>SSNR01000217.1:867543-923675 GCA_006937965.1 Callopanchax toddi
GGGGGGGGGGGGGGGGGGGGGGGGGGGGGGGGTATGGATGTATGTGCACACTTGGTAAGCAGTGCAGAGCTGTCGGTGCTCAAAGTAAATAGGCACATAGAACATGATTTTAAAGTCACTTTACAATTCTGATGTCATCACTCCGCTCTGGTGATGTCATCACTCTACTACGGTGATGTCAGCACTCTACTGCGGTGATGTCAGCACTCCCCTCTGATGATGTCATCACTCCACTCTGATGTAAGCACTTCACTCTGGTGATGTCATCACTCCACTCTGGTGATGTCATCACTCTACTATGGTGATGTCAGCACTCTACTACGGTGATGTCAGCACTCCACTCTGATGATGTCATCACTCTACTATGGTGATGTCAGCACTCTACTATGTGACGTCAGCACTCCACTATGGTGATGTCAGCACTCCACTCCTATGATGTCTTCATCCTACTCTTTCTTTTTCAAAGTCCATTTTTATTGAGTCTTATCACATCTTCTCCTCCTTTATCAAATGTTCTGGTCTTATTTTCCATATTTGCTCTTATTCAAATCAAGTATTATGGTGTAATGCTTTTCCTCTGCTCAGTCTTTAAATTGTTAAAGCAGCTAAAAATAACAGTTCAGCTAATGACAGCTCAGGTGTTCAGCAGTTTTCAGCTAATTTATTCAAAAGCATTTCTACAGAAAAAACGTATCTGTTTATAATTATTATTAGTTTACATTTTCTGTAACCATTCTTGACCAAGATGGGAAAAAATATTTTCAAGTTAAAGGGTTAAAAACCTAAGAAGCAACATTCTGGCTGGAGGATGTGTTCTTTGGCTTAAACGGTGCTCCTCGCTGAGGTTTGCTGGAGAGGAGGAGCAGGATGTTACAACCTAAGAAAAGTCAAACTAGACCTTCTGAAAATGCTCAACAGTTAATCAAAACAAAGTTTCAGTTCTTGTAGAAATGTCTGAATGCTGAAACCTGAAGCTCTGAACTAAAACTGAAGCTGATCTGAACTGTCAGCATCATCACCTTTAACCTTAGGCTACAGTGACTGACTTGTTCAGAAGGAAATCAGTTTGTTGACCAAAGGTTTGGGAGGAAAAAGCTCTAAGTTATTGAAGTGATTACACCATTAAAAGATGCAGTTTTCTGAAATGTTCATAAATGTTAAACTGTGATTTTACAAACTGGTTAAAGGTATTTAATAAGTGGCTTCAGTGTGTGATAGAATAAAACATTAAGGCCGAGTCCCAGTACTCACACTCCCCCCCCTTCTGCCCCTCAAGGTGTTCAGGTGCGTGAGTGCGTAGGGTGTCCGGATTCTCTACAATCTAGAATCAGGACCTTGTCTCCACCCCATTTTAACCCTCGTTTCGCACTCGCTATGCACTCTGCCAAAGTCCACACCGATGCGGACTTCGTCACTTTACCCATAATTCCAAGTGCACTTTGTAGAGGACAAAGGGTGGAGGTTTTGGGGCCAGGCCTGACTTTTGAAGTAGCTAAAAAGTTGTAGAAGTGATTCACAAACCATAGATTACTATAGTTAAAATGCTGACTCAGCATTCCAACTACTGTGGTGGCTCCTGATGAACCCCATAAGACCAAAATCCAACCATCTCAAACCTAGAACACAAACTCAGACTGGAGGCGAGTTCCTATTAAGCTGAACAGGATTTACCCAACCAGGTCGGGTGAGGCTTCTGCTGTCGGAAGTCTCGGTCAAACTCCCGAAAAACCACCTTCTTGTAGGAGGAGCCAAACCTGAGGAATAAAACACAAACCACTGATCAGGACTCAGACCTAGTGCTGAATCTGAGCTGTGTTGGGTCAGAACCAGAACTGGTCCAATTAAACCATCATCCCTCTACCACCATGCTAGGATTACCTGTTCCTGCTGCAGTGCATTATGGGTAAAGATCTCCACTTTGATTTGTGGTTCATTACCTGAGGTGAGCTGCCATTACCTTTTACCACTAACCTGCTAAAGGAGGCCTGTTGGGCCTGAGATGATGGCCTTTAACCCTTAACCTGGGGGGGGGGGTGTTGCTCAGTAATGCAGCCTCAGTGTGAACCTGTGTATGTGTAGATATGTGTAGATTATTGTCCTCAAAGTAAAACGATATCAGAGCAGCTTGGAGAGAAGCTTTTAGAATTCTCAACAGCATTTCCGCTGTGAAGTGATGACTGATGTGTTTTCTATGAAGTGATGACTGATGATTTCCTCTGAAGTGGTGACTGATGATTTCCTCTATTTTTCCCGTTATTCTTACAGTTAGATATCTGTTTTTGCAGCCTGTGTTTCACTCTCCCCTCCAGTTCTTCTCAAACAGTAAGGCGTGCCCCCTGGTGAAGTGGGCAGCAGCGGTAAAATTAAGCAATCAATAAGTTTCTTCCTTTCTTGGTCTTTTTTCCTGCTGGAAGATCTTTTGGTCTCTTTCTTTGCAGGAGGGCTCTCTACTGTTTGTGTTTTTTCCTGGAAAAAACCTGGAAAAAAAAGTTTTTATAATGAAACCTCTCTAAACCAGGTGAGTTTCCTTGAGCCGTGATGTGAGACCCCTTCTGGTCTTTGTAAACCCTGAGGATCTGATGAGTTTCTCATTACGGAGCCTGCAAAGTGTCTTGTTTGTGAGTAACAGATAATTTGGTAGATTAGGAACAGGCTGCTGAAAAAACAAGGACAAACTGGACTGGTTTCAGAACAAACTAGCTGACAAACTGAGGGTTGCACAAGGCTACAAATAACTCAAACTACATGAAAAAAGCCTAAGAAGGTGACAGCTGGAGCAGAATAAGAGTTGTTCTCATCCCAACCTGTTGGTGTCATTGCTGGAGTAGTTCCAGTCTATCTCCACAGCAGCGATGTAGTAGTGTCTCTCCTTGGACTGGTGTGGGTCGGCTTGGACAATCAGAACCAGGAGAGGCAGGAGGTGGAGAGCTGTGTCCATGATGGATCCTCCTGGTCCGTTCTAAGTGAAGCTGTGTTCTGACGGAGGTTTGCTCTGTTCTTTATCAGTCACTGACACACACCAATGGTCAGACAACATGTACCAGGCCAATGAACTCTTCCTCAGAAAAAGAGCAGAGTTGTGAGTCACCCTGAGGGCTGTGCTCTCCCCTCCCATCTCAAAGACCTCTGACCTCAGAATGTCCTGAAAACACAACATAAATCCAGACATTACCCATAATTCCTGCTGCTATCAGCAGACATGCTTTATTGAGTCTGTTTCCTGTGACGACTTGATTTAAACTCTCATTATTTTAACTTTAAACTAACATCCCTGAAGAACTGTCCTATTTTATTATTACTATGACAGTATTTTTTTTTATCATTAATTAATGTTTTGACATGAACTCCTGGGACTGAGCTTTTGTTTGGTGTGCATTTTAAATTTACCCTTGCTGGTTGGGTTTAAAAAGAGATCATAAAAAACAAACATTGTTTCTGAATATTAAAAAAAACTTCAAACTCTTCATTAAGTGATTCAACCTTTAAACAATCTGAAATAAAAATGTAAAGATTCAGTCACTGGGTATTAATACTTACTGTTAATGTAAAGGAAATGGGTTAAAAAACAAATTAGTTACAATCAAGTGAGTTTATTGGTAATAATTAATTAAATAAGTTAAATGTGAAGTCAGGTCACAAATGTGTTGGTTCTAAAAAACTGTCAAATTGAGATGTCAGTTAGTACTGTTAGAGGCCACTTTTTTTCAGTCAAGAACCATGGCCTCAGACTTGGAGGTGCTGATCCTCATCCCAGCCGCTTCACACTCGGCTGCGAACCTTCCCAGCTAGAGCTGAAGGTCAGAGCTCAATGAAGCTAGGAGGACCACGTCAAACGCAAAAAGCAGAAACAAGATTCTCCTGCCACCAAACTCGACACCCTCCACACCACGGCTGCGCCTAGAAATCCTGAACAGGACTGGTGACAAAGGGCAGCCCTGGCGGAGTCCAACCCTCACTGGGAACAGGTCCGACTTACTGCCGGCTATGTGGACCAAACTCACACTCCTCTGGTACAGGGACTGAATGGCCCTTAACAAAAGACCATCCACCCCATACTCCTGGAGCGTCCCCCACAGGGTGTCCCTGGGGACACGGTCATAAGCCTTCTCCGAATCCACAAAACACATGGGGATTGGTTGGGCAAACTCCCATGACCCCTCCATCACCCTAGCGAGGGTAAAGAGCTGGTCCACAGTTCCACGACCAGGACGAAAACCACATTGCTCCTCTTCTATCTGAGGTTCAACTATCAACTGGACCCTCCTCTCCAGTACCCTGGAGTAGACCTTTCCAGGGAGGCTGAGGAGTGTGATCCCCTATAGTTGGAACACACCCTCTGGTCCCCCTTCTTAAAAATGGGAACCACCACCCCGGTCTGCCACTCCACAGGAACTGCCCCCGATGACCACGCAATGTTGCAGAGACGTGTCAACCACAACAGTCCTACAACATCCATCGCTTTGAGATACCCAGGTCGGATCTCATCCACCCCCGGGGCTCCGCCACTCTGTAGTTGTTTGACTACCTCAGCGACTTCTGTCCCAGAGATTGGACAGTCCATCCCCAGGTCTCCCAGCTCTGGTTCCTCATAGGAATGCGTGTTGGTGGAATTGAGGAGCTCCTCAAAGTATTCCTTCCACCGCCCGACTATAGCCCCAGTTGATGTCAGCAGCTCCCCGTCCCCACTGTAAACAGTGTGAGCGAGTTGCTGCCTTCCTCCCCTGAGGCGTCGGATGGTTTGCCAGAACCTTTTAGGAGCCGACCGATAGTCTTTCTCCATGGTCTCACCAAACTCCTCCCATGCCCGAGATTTTGCTTTGGAAACTGCCACCGCTACACCCTGCTTGGCCCTCCAGTACCTGTCTGCTGCCTCTGGAGACCCACAGACCAGCCACGCCCTGTAGGCCTCCTTCTTCAGCCTGACGACTCCCCTAACCTCTGGTGTCCACCAGTGGGTACGGGGGTTCCCGCCATGACTGGCACAGGCTACCTTGCACCCACAGCTAGCAACAGCTCAACAATCGCAGAGTGGAACAAGGCCCATTCGGACTCAATGTCCCCCACTGCTCTCGGGACGCGGTCGAAGCTCTGCCGGAGGTGGGAGTTGAAGACCATCTTGACAGGCTCTTCTGCCAGGCGTTCCCAGCAGACCCTCACTATACGTTTGGGTCTACCAGGTCTGCGTAGCATCTTCCCCTGCCATCTGATCCAACTCACCACCAGGTGGTGATCAGTTGACAGCTCTGCTCCTCTCTTCACTCGAGTGTCCAAAACATACGGTCTCAGGTCAGATGATACAACTATAAAGTCAATCATCGACCTGTAACCTAGGCTGCCCTGGTACCAGGTGTACCGGTGGGCATCCTTATGTTTGAACATGGTGTTCGTTATGGCCAAACTGCGACTTGCACAGAAGTCCAATAACAGAACACCACTCGAATTCAGATTGGGTGGGCCGTTCCTCCCAATCACGCCCCTCCAGGTCACGCTGTCATTGCCCACGTGAGCGTTGAAGTCTCCTAGTAGGACTATGGAGTCCCCAGTTGGAGCACCATCAAGCACTCGTCCCAGGGACTCCAAAAAGGGTGGGTATTCTGAGCTGCTATTTGGAGCATAAACACAAACAACAGTCAGGACCCGTTCCCCAACACGAAGGCGCAGGGAAGCTGCCCTTTCATCTACCGGAAAAACCCCCAACATACAGCCAGTGAGTCTTGGTACTAATAGAAAGCCCACCCCAGCCCTCCGCCTCTCACCCGGAGCAACTCCAGAATAAAAGAGAGTCCAACCCCTCTCCAGGACTCGGGTTCCAGAGCCAACGCTATGTGTCGAGGTGAGCCCGACTATATCTAGCCGGTTTCGCTCAGCCTCTTCCACAAGCTCCAGCTCCTTCCCCGCCAGAGAGGTGACGTTCCATGTCCCGATAGCCAGTTTTTGTGTCCGGGGATCGGACCGCCAAAGCTCCCGCCTTGGTCTGCCACCCGATCCACAATGCACCGGACCCTTCGTGTTCCTCCTGCAGGTGGTGGGCCCACAGGTGGATGAACCCATGTATCTAGTTCGGGCTGGACCCAGCCGGACCCCATGGGCGAAAGCTTGGCCACCAGGCGCTCGCTCACCCCTAACCCCAGACCTGGCACCAGAGTGGGAAACCCGGTAACTTTCCAGGCCGGGTACACTGGCTCTTTGATCGAATGTCCATGAAGAGTCTTCTGAACCGCACTTTGTCTCACCCTTCACCTATGACCAATTTGTCATGGGTGACCCAACCAGGGGCACAAGTGCCCCAGACAACATAGCTCCTAGGATCATTAGAGGACTCAAACTCCTCCACCACGATAAGGTGGTGGTTCATGGAGGAGTTTATGCTGGTAGGAAGTTTTATACTGTTAATTCCTTCAGTTTACATGTATGCTGTATATAATTATTCCTATTGACTCATTATAAAAAAGAGAGATAAAGAGCGTCCTGTTGACTAAAAGTGGGGATCATACTTTTTATTTTCGGTTAAGGATTCAATTATCTGAGAAATAAATTAAACCAAGCACGTCTTTATTGTTCAGCCACTAATCTTCTTGATGAAGCACAGAAAACACAAATGTTTCAACTACTTGTTCCAAGTCTTAGTCCCTGAGAAGCCAGAAGACTGTATTTAACACCTGTCCAACGGGTGAGCGAATGATTGGTCAACATGAGGCTTTTATGCAGATGCTTGTGAGATGAAAGGGAGCGATGTTCAAAACACCACAGCTGCTGTTTAGGCTCAGCAGTATAGGTGACCTTCTTTACCAAGTAATATGATAAAGTCAAAAAACACTTGTAAAGTCAAAATAAATAGAATGAGTGACAACAGCTTTTCTTCTAAAGTGGCGTGTAGCTCAGTGGGTTGACTCTGGCAGCCGGAGGGTGGAACCACCAGTTTGATACCAGTTCCAGCTGGGTTACTTTGTCCTTGGAGACACTTCACCCACCTTGTAATTCAGATGTAAAAGAGTGTTTAATTCTAATGATGCTTTAAGTAGTTATAATAAAGTTTAGCTGCATCCAGCCATAAGACCGGAGGAGAAAATACTATGTCGACAGTTGAATGAGCCACAGGATTGGTGTACAGTAACACCTGCTTAAGTCCAGATAAGTTCGCCCATCCATCTGTATTTACCCACGCCTCTCTGATGCTTCGCTCTTCCCGGTTAGATCTGCTCTTGGCACAAGGGCGGTTCTGGGGGGGGCCAGGGGGGGCTTGGGCCCCCCCGACAACAAGCCTGGCCCCCCTGTGGCCCCTGCTAAGTGCTGAGTTTTTTAGATTGTGCCCCTGTAAAAAAGCAGCTGGACCCAGCCTGGCCCCCCCTCTAATGTTGGTCTAGAACCGCCACTGTCTTGGCAGAAGGCAGCTATACGCCTACCGGCTTTGAATGCTCTATTCATCTCAACGGAACATCGGAAAAGTTCCAGAAAACGTTCCGTTATGCACCTTAAGCTGTTAAAAAGTCCTGGTACGTTGAGAGGTCAATTTAAATTTCCCTTTAATGTTTGTCGGTGTGTGACCGGGCCACTGGTTTCTGTTTGTTTACGCTGAAAGTCTCAGCAGGAGTGAGAGGCTCCTCACTGCTGCAAGCAGGAAGAGGCTGCAGCCTGCAGAATCAGACCCGGCTCACAGAGAAAACTCCGCCCCCTAATTTGAATATGTCAAAAAGAAGAGCACAAAATGTAAAACGGAGTTACAAAATAAAAGTCCCTGAAATACGTAAAATAGCTTCACAAAATAAAAATGTCACAAAATAAATCACCATTATGAAATAGATAAATACAGTACAGAAATAAATAACAAATACAGAAATAAATAATAAATACAGAAATAAATAAATAAATATTACAGAGATAAATAATAAATACAGAAATAAATACATTTAAAAATAAATAAATAAAATACAGAAAAAAATAAAATTGACTGACAAAAAAAATCTTAATAACATTTTTTTTCCAGAAATTTTTTTTTTCTGTTACGTAAAATTACGTAATTTTAATAACATTTTTTTCCAGAAATATTTTATTTTTATTTCAAGTGGACATTAATTTATACTAATAATGTATCATTAACTGCATTTATTTATTTAAGGGGGATATTTATTTATTTCATGAAGTATTTATTAATTATTACCTAATAACAGTTTTTATTTATTTAAATTTGACTAAAACGGCTTTTCATATTTCCATCGTGTATATATATGTATATATTTATATATATATATGTACATATATTTGCGTGCATGTGTGTGTTTTTACCTCTGACACTTCAATGAGGAGCTGGTCTCTGATCAGTTTTGAATCATCTAGTTTGGAAACAACATGATTACTAAATGAAAAGAAGACCAGGTGTTAGTGGTTTTAGAGGTGGTCAGAACACAGAAGAGCTGACAGGACCTGGAGGTTCTGAGCTGATAGAAACACCTCTGAGGTCAAAGAACCAAACGCTGATGATTCAGAGGAAACTTCATGTTTCTTTTCAAAACTCCGGTTCCTGATTCACCTCAAAGGAAAATAGAACGTTTAAAATTAATGACACCAATTAAGTTGTTGTGTCAGCAGGTTTTCAGCTGAATGGACCGTTTCAACAATAGATTTGTCCACGCTCCGCTCTGTCCACTGTATACAGGCTTTGATGGAGCGTTTGGCTCGGAGACGGTGACAGAGACGTTCCTGTCCCGGTGAGGAGATGAACGTCAGGCGGGGAGAGGATGAATTCAAACCTCTGATGATCAGCAGGCAGCTCCGCTATGTCACCACGAGATAAGAGCCCCCTGTGTGTGGATGTGTGTATGTGTGTGTGGGGGGGGGGGGGTTGATTTGCATATTTGCAGCTTGTTTTAAAGATCTAGAGGCAGCTTTAAAAAACGAACCTCACGAGCGACGCGCCCGGCGCTGCGAATAACTACAGCCTTGAACGGGAGCGCGCACAAACTTCTCACTAGTTCATCTCATAAGGGTTCAACTATGATTCCATAAATAAAAATACATTTTATCAATACAAAAGGAAATATGGTCAAACAAAGCACCGTCACACACACACACACCAGGTTATGGCTCGGTTGAACCGCCACCATAACAGTCCGACTCCCAAAGGGGAGCTAACGGAGAGCCAGCTGTGAGGATCCGGTCCTGCTCCTCTGCCCGTATCACTCCTCCGCCGTCTCGCCTCTCCGCCGGTCCGACTTCCATTGTGTCACACACATCTCACACAGAACGAGACGGCAGGGCGTCCACCAAAGTTGATGTCCTAAAAACACAAAGCTATCAATACCTTCAAGTCGCTGATATGAGAGTCCAACATTCAAACTACCTAAACCAGTTTACAGACCATGTTCACAGGGACAACGGCTGCCACCGAACTGAACGCCGAGCCAAAGCTGTAGTCAGTCGGGTGTTCTCACTGGTTTTTCTCCCCAAAAGGCTGCGCTCACTAACACCAGACCAGCCGGAGCAGCGTGCTCAGCACACTGTGAGTGGACTGAGGGGAGGGACATAGTCAGGGATGGAGAGGCCGAGTCCCGACACCCAGTAACATCCACACATCGCTGTGCGCTCATCTATAACAGTAGCTCTCTGAAGCCCTGTAATCATCAGAGTGGTGTCAGCTTCATGAATACCACCAGTATTATGAGAAAAACCACAGGTCCAGAGGAGGTATGTCAGCCTTTGGCATGCAACACAACGGTGCAATACTGCCACCTACTGGAAATACATTTCTTTCTGTTTTTGAAGCTTTCGAGAACGAGCGAGCACTGTCAGTTGATGTCACATCTGTGGGACAGCGGGGAAATTCAGGCCCGAATTGAAGCACATTTTACAGCTCAGCCTGTTCAAGGTAATGGAACGATACATGGGTGGTCTCATTCTGTTTAGTTTAAAACGCTTCATCAACTATTAACTTCAAGAAACTGAACAGGCATGATTATTTTTTTACAAATGTCCCATTAAACTTTCCTCCACACTAAAATAAAAACCGTTTTCTCTGGTTTTGACCGTTTTCATCCTGTCAACTTATTGAGGACGAGCTGTTTCCTCCAGTGATTGAATCCCGTAGACTCTGAGAGAGGCTGGATCAGCTTCCTGCTGCCTTCACATGCATGTGTGTTTGTTCCAGAGCGGACTGCAGCGCTCTGGGCAAATATTTAATCTTAGGAGAAGCACACAGTGATTCCTCTGTGCATCCAGTCCAGGAACATGAGCTCTGATCTTCAGCAGCACTGAGTCACTCAGGGCTTCCTGTGTGGAGATCAGTGGCCAAGCAGCCGGACTCTGTGTGCTTATGACCTGCTCTGGACCATCTGTTATCCTGCTGTGGGTGGACCTCCAGCTCTGTCCCTATCTGGACCTCCAGCTCTGTCCCTATCTGGACCTCCAGCTCTGTCCCTATCTGGACCTCCAGCTCTGTCCCTATCTGGACCTCCAGCTCTGTCCCTATCTGGACCTCCGGCTCTGTCCTTCTCTGGACCTCCAGCTCTGTCCCTATCTGGACCTCCAGCTCTGTCCTTCTCTGGACCTCCAGCTCTGTCCCTATCTGGACCTCCAGCTCTGTCCTTCTCTGGACCTCCAGCCCTGTCCTGCTGTAGACGTCCTGCTGTCCCCTCCAGGTTTTGGTTCTGGCTCCTGTCCTCCTGCCTGCCGTATCCGGAGCAGCAGGTCTTGGGGTGGAAACGCGGCTGAATAATAATAATAGTGTAACCTGGTCACATCAGCTCCAGGAAGTGTGCCCATATTAGGACAGGTAGCAGCTGTCCTCAACTGGCTCATTAAGGTGCAGCTATAAGTAGGAGTGCAGAGCTACAGCTGAGAACATGCTGACTGGCTCCCTGGGAGAACGTAGGGGTGAAGTGGAGACTACAGTAAGGTATGGTTTTTTTAAATGTAGTTAAAGGTTGTCTTTGTTTTTACTAAGTGACTTCTCCCTTCCGCAGAAGGTTCAGTGGAACAGAGTAAACCAGGAAACGTACATTGATTGAGCTGAAGTAACAGGTATTAACAGATCCACCTTACATTGGTGTTTTTAGCTCAAGGCTAACAAAGGGCTTGTTTATTTGTTTACTTAGGTTGGCCTGTTACTGTTCCGGTCTTTTATCCCTTTTATTGTTTTTATCTTTTGTTTTTAGTGTTAGCCTTTTAGTAAGGAAGCTTTTAGTTGAGTTTTAACTATCAACATTATTTTATATTTATTAGCTTCCTTTCCCTATTGGAGTGTCTGGTTTTATTGAACTTCTTAATAGATCTCCATTGGGCTTTTAATCTTTGGTGAATTTTATTGTTTTTTTCATTGCTTACCTGATGTCAATAAAATCATTGTAAATTTATGCCAACGCCTCTGCCGTCTCCTTAAGGGTTTCATTGTGGGTAGGATAGACAGATCCTCCCCTCTCAGGTCACAATTGGCGTTGTTGGCAACTTTTGGAAAAGCAGGAGGTGTGCTGGACAGACATCAGAAGTAGCTGGTTCACTAGGTAGACTAGATTTAAAATATATATAGGGTTTTTTTTCTCTCTCTCCTTTCTCCTTTCCTTTCTTCTTTTTCTTTTAATTAACTGGGACAGTAGCAGGTTCAACACGAGGACACCGAGCCTGGCTGGGTGGAGGTCCTGAACAAAGCGCAATGGAGGTCGAGCTACAGGAACTGCGGAGCAAGATGCAGCAGCTACAGGAGGAGAATCGGCTCCTACGAGAGACGTATGGGGGTAAACAAGACCCACAACCCACAACATCAGGTGGCGTGGCAGAGAAGGACACACCATTATCTGCAACAGAAGCATCGGTCACAGAACGGATTCTCTATATTCCAAGAGAACGCAAATGTCCCATTTTCAGAGGTAACGTTGGGATTGCAGTGACTGATTGGAGTGAGGAGGTCCGGGCAAGTCTGAGGGCAAGACATCTATCTCCTCTAGAACAAGCTTACTTTGCATATGACCACCTGGAGGGTGAAGCAAAAGAGGAGATTAGATATAGGCCCAGGGCTGAGAAAGAAGATCTTGAAAGCATCTTGACCATTTTACAGGAACTTTATGGATGCTCTAAATCATATGTGACTCTGCAGGAAGATTTTTTCTCTAGAAGACAAAAAGAGGGGGAATCACTACAGGAGTTTTCACATGCTCTTTTCTGTCTAATGGAAAAAATAACTGTAAATGCACCTGGTGTTGTTTCTGATGCTGCTGTACTCTTAAGAGACCAGTTTACTGAACATGTACTTGAGCCCACTTTACGTAGGGAGTTAAAAAGGCTTGTTCGGGAAAACCCAGACTTTACACTTCTGGATGTAAGGAAAGAGGCTATGCGGTGGGAACAGGAGGGACGGCCCACTGATCTAAGAAATAGAAAAAACCCATTAACATCTTATTGCGCTGTACAGAAGTCTCAAGATAACAGGTCATGCCCAGAGTTTGTCCCAAGGGACTCAGACAGCCTGTCAGAAATAAAAGAGATGCTGTTAAAACAGCAGGAACAGATTAATCTGCTTTCACAAAGCATGTTGCAGCTACGACCCACTGGGTCCCAGCGACCTGGCAAAGCAGCCCAGATTATATGTAGGCGTTGTCAGAAGCCTGGTCATATAGCAAGGAATTGCTACCAGCCTAGGTCTGATATTACTTCACAGCCCCATAGAGAGGAGACTGTGGCATCTCACCAACAAATGGGAAACTAGCTCCTTCTGCTTTGCTGGGCCACAGTGCAGAAGGTGGTGTATATGGCTCAAATGTTGTCAATATGAATGGGTCTGTGTCAAGCTTGGTGGGGAATTGCCCCACGGTTCTGGTACAAATGGGGGGGGGTGCAACTTCAGTGTCTTCTGGATACTGGTTCTATGGTGACCACTGTTACGCAGAGTTTTTTTAATCAACATTGTCAAGGGACCTTACAGGCATGCTCCTGGTTGGAGCTTCATGCAGCCAATGGGCTCAGCATCCCGTATGTTGGTTATTTTGAAACGGATCTAGAAGTGTTAGGTAAGGTGGTACCTAGAAGAGGGGTGTTGGTAGTTAAAGATCCCCCACCCCATCCTTCCCAGTTAAAAGTACCTGGTGTGTTGGGCATGAATGTTATTAAGGAGTGTTATGATGAGCTGTTCAAGCAACATGGTGCTGCGCTGTTTGAATTGCCAGCTGTCAGTCAGGCTGCTTCTTCTTGGCGTGTGGCTTTCCAGCAATGTCAGGAGGTTTCAATACAGGAGGACAATCTTAAAATGGGCATAGTCCGAGTAGGGGGTCGTAAACCAGTTTGTGTGCCAGCTGGCACAGTGAAGTTGGTTGCAGCTACGTGCCCTCGAGCTAGTGTTGGCCCCTCAGATTGTGTGTTAGTGGAGCCACTTACAACAAAAGGGGGCCTTCCGGGTGGGGCGGTAGTGTCTCCAACTGTGGTGATGGTGGTCAGAGGCACCACACACATCCCAGTTATGAATGTGAGCGAGGTGGATGTGTGGTTGTATCCCCGTACCCCAATAGGGACTTTAGGCCCAGCCCACATAGTCAGTTTGCCAGAAGGGCTGACGGAGGTGTTTGGATCAGTGCAGGCTACCCTCTCTTCACAATGCAGCTCCGTTTCACAACAGCCAGACCCAATATCAGCCATTGACCTATCTTCCTTAAGTAGTGAGGAACAGGAAAGGGTTAGGCTCCTTTTTAGGAAGTATGAAAGTGTTTTCTCTGCACATGAGGGAGACCTGGGTTGCACAGATCTAATAGTGCATGAGATTCCTCTTTTAGATGATGTGCCAGTGCGCCAGAGATTCCGGAGGATCCCGCCTTCAGAGTATGAGGCAGTAAAAGCACACATAAGACAGCTATTGGAGAGTCAGGTGATACGCGAGAGTAGTAGCCCCTATGCCTCCCCCATTGTTGTGGTGAAGAAGAAGGATGGGAGTATTCGCCTGTGTGTGGATTATAGACAGCTGAACAGTAAAACACGTCGCGATGCCTTTCCTCTACCTAGGATTGAGGAGTCTCTGGATGCTCTGTCGGGAGCGAAATGGTTCTCCACCCTTGACCTGGCAAGTGGCTACAATCAGGTACCGGTGGCTGAAGCAGATAAAACGAAAACTGCCTTCTGTACTCCCTTTGGACTATTTGAGTTTAATCGCATGCCCTTTGGACTGTGTAATGCTCCTAGCACATTCCAACGATTGATGGAACGTATGTTTGGGTCTCAACACTGTCAGTCCCTGTTACTATATCTGGATGATGTTGTGATTTTCTCTTCCTCATTAGATGAGCATTTACTGCGCCTGGAGTCGGTGCTGGGTCGCCTGAGACAAGAGGGGTTAAAAGTAAAGCTTGAAAAGTGTGCCTTCTTCAGAAAAGAGGTAAAATATCTTGGCCACGTCATCTCTAGGGAGGGGGTGTCCACGGATCCAGACAAAATTGCAGCTGTAAAAAGCTGGCCCCGTCCAAACAGCCTTGCAGAGCTACGATCTTTCCTGGGGTTTGCCAGTTATTATAGACGGTTTGTGGAAGGATTTGCAAAATTGGCAGCCCCACTTCATCAGCTTGTAGCCCAACTACAGCAAGTACATGGCCAGCAGCGACAAAGGCAAGTAGGGGACCATTGGTCTGAAGACTGAACAGGGATTTGAGGAATTGAAAGCCAGATTGGTCAGTGCACCCGTTCTGACATATGCAAACTTCTCTCTGCCATTTATTCTTGAGACAGATGCAAGTTACAGTGGCCTAGGAGCAGTCCTGTCCCAAGAGCAGGAAGGCAGAATACGCCCCATTGCCTTTGCTAGTCGCGGACTGAGACCCACGGAAAGGAACATGTCTAATTATAGCTCCATGAAGCTAGAGTTTTTAGCCTTAAAATGGGCCATGACAGAGAAGTTCAGAGACTATCTGCTGGGTCAACAATGCACGGTGTGGACCGATAATAACCCTCTCAGCCATCTTAACACGGCTAAACTGGGGGCAACCGAACAGCGCTGGGCAGCCCAGTTAGCAGATTTTAATTTTACCATTCGTTACAGATCTGGCCGGACTAATGTGAACGCGGATGCCCTCTCCAGGAAATCTTTGACCTTGTCCGAGGCTGACATCCCCCTTCCAGGGAGTGCGGTGCCCGCGTTGATGGCAACCAAAGGAACTGACCTGGCCCAACGAGTAATCCAGGCAGCTGTCTCAGTTTTCCCGGCTTATTCCCATGACGACCTCAAAGCTCTCCAGGAAGCTGATCCAACCTTAAGCAGTTTTCTGGGGTTTTGGAAGACTCAGAAACGTCCAGACCGAACAGATAGGGCAAGTCTTTCCCCCCAGGTATTGGAGCTGTGCCGCCAGTGGAGTAAAATCACTCAGCTAAACGGATTGCTCTACCGCCAAACACAGCAGCCCGAAGGGGGCGAGGACCATCACCAACTACTGCTTCCAGAGTCATTGAAGATGGAGGTTATGAAGCAGCTGCACGAGTGTCATGGCCACCAGGGAGTGGAGAGGACCACTGAACTCATCAGAGAGCGGTGTTACTGGCCATTGATGTCTAAGGAGATTAAAGAATGGTGCCACCAGTGTGAACGCTGCACCCTAGCAAAAGCCCCACATCCTCAGACCCAGGCACCTATGGGACATGTGCTGGCATCAAGACCAAACCAAGTATTGGCAATAGATTTCACCCTGCTGGACCCGTCTCAGGACGGCATAGAAAATGTTCTTGTAATGACTGATGTTTTTTCAAAGTTTACCCAAGCAGTGGCAACCAAGGATCAGCGAGCTGCGACAGTTGCCCAAGTACTGGTACAAGAATGGTTCTATAAGTTTGGTGTTCCAGCAAGATTGCATTCAGACCAAGGTCGGAACTTCGAGAGTACATTAATCCAGCAGTTGTGTGAGCTATATGGGGTCCAGAAGACGCGCACTACTCCATACCACCCAGAGGGAAATGGCCAATGCGAAAGATTTAACAGAACACTGCATGACTTGCTCCGCACCCTACCCATTGAGAAAAAGAGGCATTGGCCACTGTACGTACCACAGGTTTTGTACTCGTACAATACCACTGTTCATCAATCTACGGGTGAGTCCCCATACTTTTTAATGTTTGGTCAGGAACCCTGTTTACCTGTGGATTTTCTCCTTGGAAGGGTCCCCGAGGTTCAAGCGGGGAGAGTGGAGGACTGGGTCCAAGAACACAGACGCAGACTCCAGGTTGCTTTTAAAGGGGCACAGGATCGGATGGAGAAGGCGGCAGCTCGCCGTAAGGAGCGCCACGACGGAGAGGGTTTGGCCAGTGAACTACAGGTACGGCAGCTGGTCTATGTGGAGGACCACAGCAGGAGGGGCAGAAACAAGATCCAGGATGTATGGAGTCCCACAATTTTTGTGGTATTAAAGCCCCCTGCACCAGGAGGATCAGTTTACACAGTGGCGCCGCTGAACGACTTGCAGAAGGCTAAGACTGTACATCGGTCCATGCTGAGGCCGGTCCCAGAAGGGCTTTGGCCTGAAGAGCCCAGAGAAACAAAAGGTCTTGCCACAAGGGAGGAGGAGGAGGAGGAAGAGGAGCCTGATTTCATCTATGTGTTGACCAGAGAAGCAGGTGGACAGGTGCAAGGGATCGCTGGCCATGGGGGCATACATAAGATTGATCATTTTAATTCCCCCCCACCAGCTCCTACAGCTACCCCTCAAGAGCCCAGAGGAAGCAAGGCTCCCCTCCGGAGGTCGACAAGGAGAACCGCTGGCAAACATTCAAATCCTCACCACCTTCCACGGAGGCCGGGGGGGATGGCAGATGGGGCTACAATCTCTCAGGCCACCAGTAGTGGTGTTAAGGTGGCAGCAGTTTTTCGACCTTGGTGTTAGCTAGTTGTATATCGACGGGCCTTCGATACATTTTCTGGGGGTGGATTGTAACCTGGTCACATCAGCTCCAGGAAGTGTGCCCATATTAGGACAGGTAGCAGCTGTCCTCAACTGGCTCATTAAGGTGCAGCTATAAGTAGGAGTGCAGAGCTACAGCTGAGAACATGCTGACTGGCTCCCTGGGAGAACGTAGGGGTGAAGTGGAGACTACAGTAAGGTATGGTTTTTTTAAATGTAGTTAAAGGTTGTCTTTGTTTTTACTAAGTGACTTCTCCCTTCCGCAGAAGGTTCAGTGGAACAGAGTAAACCAGGAAACGTACATTGATTGAGCTGAAGTAACAGGTATTAACAGATCCACCTTACATTGGTGTTTTTAGCTCAAGGCTAACAAAGGGCTTGTTTATTTGTTTACTTAGGTTGGCCTGTTACTGTTCCGGTCTTTTATCCCTTTTATTGTTTTTATCTTTTGTTTTTAGTGTTAGCCTTTTAGTAAGGAAGCTTTTAGTTGAGTTTTAACTATCAACATTATTTTATATTTATTAGCTTCCTTTCCCTATTGGAGTGTCTGGTTTTATTGAACTTCTTAATAGATCTCCATTGGGCTTTTAATCTTTGGTGAATTTTATTGTTTTTTTCATTGCTTACCTGATGTCAATAAAATCATTGTAAATTTATGCCAACGCCTCTGCCGTCTCCTTAAGGGTTTCATTGTGGGTAGGATAGACAGATCCTCCCCTCTCAGGTCACATAAAGAACTGCTAAATTCAGAGAGTGAAGATCATTCTCTCATCTAACTGGCGGTGATTCTCAGCATGGATTATTGAGTTGATGTGTTGTACTTGAATGGACCATAAAATGATCACCGGTTACATGGTCAGATGATAAAAAGGTGTGTCAAGGCCTGAGACTGACATGACTGAGACTACTGTAAACGTCTACTGGTGAAACAGGTAGAGGACGTTTAGATTTAAAGGTTTGCTTCTTGTCTGGAGAGTTGTAGTTAGACAAAAAAGCTTAATGTCACCTAGGCTGAGGGTGAAATTCCAAAAGCAGGAATAAACGTCAGGGAAATGAGGTCTAACGTATAAAAATAATTTGTTAATTTGATTATTACACTTCTTTACACATCCTCCCCCAGTGCCTTATTTGAGTTCTTACAGAAAAAAACTGTTTTGGTTGTGAACTCACATGAAGACGCACAACAAGACGCTTCCTGCAGGGAAAACCACCAAGCAGGCTTTTGTTCTTCTGATCTATTCTTGTACAGAGAAGTGAAACATTTCCTGAAAATTAAACCACCCTGAGGTAAACTCAGTCTCTACTTCAACCTACATAAAATATAACCAACGAAAAAGAACAATTTTTAATAAAGAGCTGGAATTTTTCCTCCCTTAAACCCACCCTTCCTGAGACATAGAAACTCTTTGTGACCCCTAAAGTTCAGTCGTTCCTCTGGAAGTCAACCCTGCTCTCCTCCTTCCTGCCCTCCTGTAATTTCTCCTCTACTTCAGTTTAATTATTGCTCATTTATCTTTTTCACAAGAAGTCAAGGATAACGTGCACACAGTAAGCTCAGTACACAACACATTGGGAGTTTTCCTGCCCATTTGTCCTTGTTATAGAAAAATATTCTGAGGAAGTATCCCTTTTATTATGATTCATACCTTGGTCATCAGATGGTGTTGATGCAAAAATGTTTGCCAGGTTCAAAACATCTGGTTTTTTCTGAAGCCTTGTTTACAGAGTTCAACTCTGGGTGAAAGACCTTACTAGACCTAATATTTCTCTCTGCATTGTCTCAGCTAATAGGTGACATATCATTAAAATCCACATCAATGGTAATATTGTAGTACTCTTCATCCTTGTCCTTAATTTGATCCGACTTATCAAATGCAGCTCCTTTATGTATCATGGAGCTTTAATCATGTTGTGAGACTCCAGGATGACAGAAGAAGTGTCAGACTGGATTTGACCCTAAAGCCAAACGAACAAATCAAACCTAACAGGGTCTGACCAACAACCGCATTCTGGAACCAGCTGAGTGTTTCTGAGATCAGGTGGGAGATGTGCATCGGCACTGTCTGTTGTGTCTCGTATTGCTAGCTAAGCCATCCATCAAATTACCGTGGAAACGCAGCATCCATCAACCCCTCCATCATCGACAGGAGATATACAAGAAGGAGAACACGGAGAGAGATCTGTCACAGAGGAGATAACGAGAGAGGAGGAAGGGACGGGACGAGGAAATAAGTGGAAAATGGCAAAATGAAAACAGTGAGGACGTACACGTCTCTCAGGCAGCTCTGTCACAATATTCAATCAGATTTCACCTCGTTGATGTTCTCGGACTAAATTAAAAATATTTGAATGCAACTACAAAAACTAAACTGGCACCGTGAAAAGAAAAATGATCAGACTCATTTTTCACAAGGTGACAACTTCCTGCTATCTAAGCAAATGTCAGTTTAATGCTTTGAAATACAGCAGGAATACAACAAGGCAAATATGACCCCCCCCCCCCCCCCCCCCCCCCCCCCCCCCCCCCCCACCAGAACCCTGACCAGAAGCCCCAACAATACAAAGAACAGCTGAGAAATGCAAACCTAATTTAAATGAGATGTTCTGGAACTTGGAGTCCATGCAAAAGCTTGGTCTCTGTGCAAAGGATACTGATATTTTAACTTTTGCAGTCAATTTATTTTAATTATTAATTTCTTCTTAATGTCGTTGCATATGGAGAAATGAAGGGATGAACTGGAAAATCTACAAAAACAGTGTCTCGTCCTTTTACACACAAGCAAATATTTAAGTGTGGTTATGATGCCTTGTTAAAATGCTGATGACACATTTCAGGACCAACCCCCTCAAACAGCACCTTGTTGTGAGAGGAGGTTTACGGGCTACACGCCAGAGTCAGAGCCGGAGCTGATTGGCCAGATCTGTAGGCATGAGAGTACCTCTCGCAACGGTTAGATATTTTTGGCTCTCGAGAGACCAAAGCTCAACTCAGTTATTAAGGAGAGATGTCCATCAGAATGGGAGACTGCAGAACCACTTTAACATGGTGGCATTGAGATTCAACAGCAACTTCAGCTGCTTGAGAGGTACAAGCCACATGTCGCAGGACACCACCGACAACATGACCCCACCCACTACATGACACCACCGACAACATGACCCCACCCACTACATGACACCACCGACTACATGTCACCACCGACTACATGACCCCACCGACTACATGTCACCACCGACTACATGACCCCACCGACTACATGACCCCACCGACCACATGACACCACCGACTACATGACACCACCGACTACATGACACCACCGACTACATGACACCACCGACCACATGACACCACCGACCACATGACACCACCGACCACATGACACCACCGACCACATGTCAACACCGACTACATGACACCACCGACTACATGACACCACCGACTACATGACACCACCGACTACATGACACCACCGACTACATGACACCACCGACCACATGACACCACCGACCACATGTCAACACCGACCACATGACACCACCGACCACATGACACCACCGACCACATGACACCACCGACCACATGTCAACACCGACTACATGACACCACCGACTACATGACACCACCGACTACATGACACCACCGACTACATGACACCACCGACTACATGACCCCACCGACTACATGACCCCACCGACCACATGACACCACCGACCACATGACACCACCGACTACATGACACCACCGACCACATGACACCACCGACTACATGACACCACCGACTACATGACACCACCGACTACATGACACCACCGACTACATGACACCACCGACTACATGTCACCACCGACTACATGACACCACCAACTACAAGACACCACCGACTACATGACCCCACCGACTACATAACCCCACCGACTACATGACACCACCGACTACATGACACCACCGACTACATGACACCACCGACTACATGACACCACCGACCACATGACACCACCGACTACATGACACCACCACAAGTGTGACACTGACACCTCTCTTCCAGATGCACTGAGCTCATTCTATGCAGGTGTGAGGACCAGAACACTGAGCCTGCATGAAGTGGATCAGCTCTTTACCCTTGCTAGTGTGATGGAGGAGTCATAGACCCCTTTGGGGGGCGCTCCAGGAGTATGGGGTGGATGGTCTATTGTTGAGGACCATTCAGCCCCTGTACCAGAGGAGTGAGTCTGGTCCTCAGAGCCAGCAGTAAGTCAGACCTGGTCCAGGTGAGGGTTGGACTCCTTCAGGGCTGCCCTTTGTCTCCAGTTTTGTTCAGAACATTTATGGACAGAACTTCTAGGAGCAGCTGTGGTGTGGAGGGGGTGGAGTTTGGTAGCAGGAGGATCTCAGCTCTGCTTCCTGCAGATGATGTGGCCCTCCTAGCTTCATCAGGCTCTGACCTTCAGCCCTTGCTGGGGAGGTTCACAGCTGAGTGTGAAGCGGCTGGGATGAGGATCAGCTCCTCCAGATCTGAGACCATGGTTCTCAACTGGAAAAGGGTGGTTTGCCTACTCCGGGTCGGGAGAGAGGTCTTACCTCAAGAGGAGAAGTTAAAGTATCTAGAGGTCTTGTTCACAAATGAGGGAAGGAGGGAGACTGACAAGTGGATCTGGGCAGCATCTGCAGTGATGGACACTGAAGCGTTCTGTAGTGGTGAAGAAAGAGATGAGCCAGAAAACAGATTTACCAGTCTGTCTACGTCCCAATCCTCACCTGGTCATGAGCTGTGGGTAATGACTGAAAGAACGAGATCATGGATACAAGCTGCTGAAATGATTTTCCTCCACAGGACGGCCGGGTTCAGCCTTAGAGATAGAGTGAGGACCACCTTAACCTGGAACTAGATGATGGCAAACAGTGAGGAGAGGCTTTTCATGCAAACAGTTCTTTCTATGCTAGTCAACATGCTCACTAAGATGAGTAGATTTGTTAAAATCTTCAACACTGTAATTAGGGTTTATTAAATTTTCCAGCAGGAAATTAAAGTTTTATTTAATTCACTTTTTATATCACACATTGTTTCTAATCACTATTCTCTGAATCAACGACACAAGTCCACCGCAGGTCCCACTGCCAGATGGTCCAAGTGGCCTCTGCTCATCATAATGCATCAAAATATTAAGCTTATTATTCAGCCTGCAGCAGCCCGTCTTGTCCAACCAGCTGCCACTCAGCTCACAAACCAATTGAATAATATTAAGCAGAAAGCAGAGGCTCCATCTCACAACAAACACCAGAATAACTCCAGATACTTTCAGCAGAGATGGAGAGAATGTAAATTCAGACGAGCCAGAAAAATACACTCTGCATATTAAAACGACTAAAAGAGCAAACAAATAAACCAGCTTTAGATGAAAAGATCTGCTAGCAACACGATCACAGAGATCAGACCTCAGCTGTCTGCGGCGAGGACACAACTTCTACTTCTATTATTCAGGTTCAAAGTGAACAAACCACGAACGCTCACAGGATGTCGTAGCAGCTGGATCCAGAGGATTTCAGGGTCTGTCAGAATCACAATGATGCTCAAGGAAAAACGAACTGAGGAATAAATCAGGATCACCTGGAAAGAACGAAGGTTTTCACAAAAAATTAAAGGAAGAAACTTTTTATCAGTTATCTGGACCACATCCACTGTGACATCACTCAAAGTGGGAGGAGTCTAACCTTCTGACCATAGTGATACTTATGGTTAGTCAGATCAGGAGAGACACTGCTGCAGGTTGGTGAGACATCAGTGACCAACTTCTAACCATTTCCTGTTTGATTCGATGATGATAATGATGAAGATGATGTTCACACTAAAGATTTTTCTGTTTGTTTTGTTGACTTTTTTCCTCAGGAAGTCCCGTTGTGTAGCTTCAGGGAGCAACAATGAATTAACTGTTTTTTATATTTAGTGGTTAAATCAGTTTTTGTTTTGTTTTTAACTTTTATTTTACTGCTGCTCATCCAGTCTATAAATCTCCCTCCTCTGTCTCCTGCTGACGTTTTCATGAGGAACAGGGAACTCCTGTTCTAGACGTTCTGCTGTAAACGTAGTGGTTCATGATCAGTGTGTAACTGATGGAATCCTGCAGCAGACCTCTCAGCTCAACATGCTTTAACATGATTAAAGCTGCACTCCTTCATTTGGTAAACAATGCAGCGTTTAACTTTTTTTTAAAAGCCTCTTAACAACGTTCTAACATAGTATAGCTCTAAATATATTGTGAGGATAAAAAAAAATCAGAAATAAATAAATCAATAAAGTGGTTGTCCCGCAGTTCTCTAAAAACTTCAGCCAATCTGACTGTTTGTCTGCCGCACTTCCTCACTGCTTGGATCCGCCATTAATCCACCCGGGCACATTTTGCAGCTGAACATCCCGGAAGTGGGAGGAGGACAGAAACAGCCGGCTGTTAGCTCTTCCATTTTAGGGAAAAAATACTAGAGTCCCCCCTAAAAACACATTTTCAGCTAGCAGAAAACTAAAAACGTTTGGAGGTGAAAAGATAAAAAGCTGGGGGAACGTTTCTACGGCTGGAGTTAGACTCTGCATTGTTACCATGTCAAAGCAGGGTCCCATGTCCGTGGGAAGGCTGGTCTATGGATTATACCCGACGGGAAGGGTGAGTGCTCTGAGACGTGTTTCTGTAAAACAGCTAGCGATACGTAGCTTGTTTACCAACCTGCTGAGTGCAGCTTTAATGGCGGATCCAGTCCGAACGATAGGATTGGCTGAAGTTTTTAGAGAACTGCGGGACAACCACTTATTGATTTCTTTCTGGGGTTTTTTAATCCATATATTTATAGCTATACTATGTTAGAACGTTGTTAAGAGGCTTTAAAATAAACATTAAAAGCCTCATTGTTTATCAAGCTGCTGAGTGCAGCTTTAACAAACCCAAAGGAAAAGCAGACGTTTGAAAAGCAAACAAAGAAAATAGTTGATGGAGATAATTCATGAAGACTGATGTTTACACACTGTCCTGCTAAATAAAAAGTTATGAAGACTACGGTAATAAAAATTCAGCTCTTTGATGTAGAAATGTGATTCTTTTAAGAATGAGCTCATTTGTGTGACAACAGGCATGTTTTCTACCAGATGTCTATTAATAATAATAATATTTATTTCAAAAACTTTCCAGATAATGTACGTTTTCACATCTAATCCATGACTGAGTGCAGCTGAATGACAGGAAAATGTTTGAAAGTTTCAACAGAAAGAAAATTAAAGATTATTTGACATAAAACCAAAGGTCGTCCTGAAGGATATTTGTGCTTTATGTTGCTCTGACTGCAAAATAAAGCAAAACCAGAGAAAGGCAGGAGAATCAGCCAAGGTCAGCTGGAGGGAGCTGAAGGACATCATGGACTGTGACACATCAACTATTGTTTGTGAGAATCGAATTGTTAGTCCTGTGTGAACATTCCTATGAAAGAGCATGGCAAGGTTACAGGCTTCTCCCTCCCTGAAGGACATGAATGACAGGCTGAGGGTGAGGAGAAAAGACCAGTCAGAGGAAGAAACCCACCCACCCAGTAGGGAAGTGGGGAGGGCTCAGAAGTCAGAGGAGGAGAGACCAGACCACTGTGACTCCCACGAGACAAAACGTTCTCCACACCGAACCGGCTGAGGATGTCCGTTTTATTTCATCAACATTTTGAAATAAATGTTAAACTTCAGGAACTCTCGCTCTTTTTTCATTACATTACAGATCCAACACTCTAATGACAGTGAATGGGGACAACTCAGATACTGTAAAACAACAAAAGGTAAAATGGGGACATTATAGGAATAAACCAGATAGGTTTGAGAAAAACCTTGGTGTACCACGTCTGAATGAAAGTCAAAGTAGGGATGTACTGATAGCAGAAACCGAGGACAGGGACTTGTTGATACTTTGTTCCAGTGCTGGTTTAGTTTTTCTCTTTTTCATCTCAAAATAACTTTAATCATGAACCTGTACGATTTTGTCTCTATATTCAAAACCTCCTTTTGTTTCTTCTCTGTGGCCGTACCTAATATTCTGTTCACCAACATCAGCAGGAACGTTGTGTAGAGGTTACAGCTGGTACCAAGAGAAGTTAGTTGGTTTTTTTATACCAGCTGTTGATTTTTTTGGAGATATTTTCAGATCTGAAGTTTTATAAATCACCATGGAAACCTGAACTTCAGCTGAAGACATTTCATTTTTGACCAAACTTTGTTAGATTAAACTTAGAAACAATCAGTGTAACTGTGTTCTCGTTTACCAGCTCCTCATCATCATCATCATCATCATCATCATCTTTTCCATCTTCATGTCCCAAACAAACTAATACAAGCACTGCTCCTCCACATTTATTTGTCAGGAAAAGAACCCCATCCTCAGCCAGAGGTACTCATTAGTTTCTCCAAAACACTGAAAACCAGCCCAGGGAGAAGCTTCTGGAGGTTCTGAAGATACAAATTGCAGCAGGCTGACATAAACAGCCTCGGGAGGCGAGTATCGACTGGAATTTGATGCGAGTGGTGATAAACAGGATGGTGAACGTGTGAATATGAAGGCAATCAATACTGTGTTTGGAGGTGAAGAATTAAAATCAGCTAGAGGGAGACAGAGTTCTAACGAGACGTCTAATTGATTTTCCTTTGTAGCCACGAGGCCCGTAGATGCTGTTCCGACAGATTTTAATTTAGTTTCTCAAGTTAGTGATTATCTGAGGAAGTGTGTGGTTAGTAAAGCTCAGAGGTGCAGTCAGGTATACAGTCAACACCCACCTCTCTGTACACAGATTTATGGTACACTAACCTCCAAACCATCACTAAATAAGCGCACGTTCCAGGGTGAACTTCCAGCCAATCATATTTCAGTCTGCCAGCAGTTCTGGCTCAGCGCTCCTACACCAGATCCCACCAGGGTGAATCTGAAGGAGGCATAGAAATATCACCACTTTGAGACTTTTCTATTAAAAAAACAAAACAAAAGATGACACAGCAAAAAACGGGAATGGATTTATAAAATTAACACATTAATAACTTCAGTCTTATTTATAGTGTCAAATCACAACAGCTTAATTGTTGTAATTAAAGTTTATTGTGAAAAGTTTGACTCTTTTTGTTATCCTATAGAAGATGTAGCGTAAACACAAGATCTCCTTCTAACTCTGGTTTCTGGTGGTCAAACAGGTGATGGTGGAGCAGCTCTGAGGACTGAACCTCTTGTCTTTGACTTCCAGAGGACCACAGCTCACTGCCACCTGAAGGTAAAGCTGTTGTGATTAATGTGGACCTCTTCTCAGCCAGTACCAATAAAAATAGAATCGTCAGCATGTTCAAAAGAAGCAGGAAGAAGCTTTTTAAATACCTCCATCTTGTTCAGTAATCAAACTCTTCCTTGTTCCTATTAGCTTAGCATATTTACATCAACACATCCCTGCATCATTAACACTCACTGACATCAATACACACTAAATATTAATGAGCATCACTCTTCCTGTTACCCACCTAGAAACATACAGGAAGAGATCAACAGGAGAAGAAGCATTCAGGTCTACTAATTCAACACATATACACGTACATGTACACATGTACATGGCCTCCCTGAACCTCATGAAAACCATATATCTGAGCCTGGACTCATTATTTAAAGTGCCCGTGACTCCATATTTAAATCACTTTATATTAAACAGGTGTAATCTTTGATGCCTCTAGATTAGCGTTGCACCATTATAACTCAAAATACACTGTAATTATTTCCTAACGAGCAACTCAGAGATCAGAAGAAAGCGCCGCCTTCCGGTTCTGCTGGGTTTCTCCTTATTTGGCAGCCTGACACTTCTGCTGCAGCAGGGGGCAGTGCCGTCGCGTGAAAGAGAAACGAAACTGAAACTAAACACCACACGGTCTATGGGCAATGGCGGCGGCACTGCCTCGCTCCAGTTGTCGTGAACGTGCATGTGGGCGGAGAACTGACCATATAAGCAAGTCCGGATCACTATGACATCATAGCGGGCCGGAGTGAAAAAAACAGTTTGAAACCTGGGTCTGAAATCTGGAAGAGCTTCTCACTGGCTGGACTAGGAGACAGATGGACGCCGTTTTATGCTCTTTCTGGCAGGTTTAAGGTGAGAACTCAACATTGCAACATGATAGATAAGTCAGAAAACATGGAAACCGATGTCATGGCCACTTTAACCTGATAAACAGGTTTACTCCACAGACAGACTGTTGACACGAGGGAGGTGTTTAAACTCCCTCTAATGATATCCTATGTCCCTGTAGAAAAGGTATTTACCTTTGTAGCTACAGAGCAGGTTGCTGATAACTTTATTAATTATGTGAAAAGTTAAAATATGGATTAGATCAGTCAACTTTAATAATATTGATTTAAAAAAACAGAACAAGCTATGAGAGCTACCAGTACCTGAAGAGAGTAGCTGCCACTAATCAGACATGCTGACAGTAAAGTCAGCTGATGCTGCCTCTATCCTATAGATATAGAAAACCTAGACTGTGTAGCTGAACAGTAGTGATTTATGATGGTTCACATCTTCCACAGGCATAGACTACATATTTAGAGTTGTTTTTTATTCTTTTCTGGGTTTTAAATAAATCATTTTGGTCGTGAAAGGTCTGAGTGTTTTACATTTTAAATCAAATATAAATGATATCCTTCTACAATTATTAAACTATTAAATATATCCTTTGTGTCCTGCGATTTAGAAGCTTGATGGTTAAACAACAAACATACATTCTCAGCTGACCTCAATCGACCTAAAATCATAGAAAATTTATCACTAAATTATTAAAACTATCAAAAGTTTTGGTTCCTCTGTTTGGAGTGACCTGGTGTTACACTGAAATGTGTCCCCTAGTCATAGTGTTTTAGTTCTGTTACATATTAAATATATATAATATAATATAATAATAATAAATGTTTTACTTAGAATCATTTGATATATTTTATTATATTGCTCAGCATTAACTGTAATATTCTCAGTTTGTTCGTCTTTCTCTCTGATGAATCTTCCATGTTTTAACTGAGGAACTCGTCAGACATTGAATCAAAATCATAGAAATTATATGTAGCTATAGTTTAGCATTTATATAACAATAGATTGATTTCAGTTTTTCATTTTATTAAACAATTTTGTCATAAATCAAATAAATGTTGGATAAAAGTCCCTCCTCTCACCACTGAAGGACTGTGTCCCTCGATGACGTGACCTGAGGAGTTCACTGCTGGAAACAAATCTAAAGTGACGGATCTAAAAGATGATCTACAGCTAGACAATAGATCCTCCTGGGACCTGAAGAACATAACAAACAGCTGAAGCTGAACTGTTTACTGTAGTTTCATGTTTTCTCTGCTCAGACGAGTCCCTGAAGTGACTTATCCTTTTACTGCATGTTTTAGAATCCTGCCATGGAAATACAAACGTATTTATTCAGTGGAGCTTTTACTATTTTTACACATCATTAACAGGAACTTTACCTCTGGCCTGAACCTTCAAAAGAACCCGATTGTCATTTTTGTTTAGTTTTATAAAATAAGAGAATAGTCTATTAATTTTCAACATTATATTCATTAAAAGTGGGTGATTTATATTTATTTTAATTAAAATGAATTAAATCAGTTAATGTGGTGAAACAGCAGCATTTCTGTAGATCCATCAGGAGTTCCGAGCGTCCCTGATCCCAGCCTGGACCGTTTTAACATTCCAGGCCTTCATCGTGTCTCTGCGGTTGTGTTGTTATGGAGCAGCTGTTACCTGAGCGAGCAGATGATAATTGGTGGGAGAGTGGAGTTCGATTGGAGGGACGACTCAGCATCTAAATGCATTTTTTCATTAAAGTAACCATCTCATATTAATTTATTTGGTGCTGAAAGGTCTGCGTGTCTGTTAGCATGCTAACGAAGGCGTCTCCAGAAGCTTCATTTGGATTTTGATTCCAGCTGCTGTTTGTGTTAATATCACACTTCAGATTACATCACACTCACTTTCTGGTGATTTAAATCTTTAATCTAATATAAACCTTATCTGTGTATTTACTGTCACACTGTAAGCCTCGTGACCACAGCATGCTGGGACTGGAGACGTCTCTTCACCTTCTGCATCCTGATGAGGCTGAAGACTAAAAACAGCTGCCTGCATCACAAACATTAATAAAACAAGAAACTTTTCATTAGTCCTTCTGTTAACCCCTTGTAGACTACTGTTGTAATTAGCATCAAGTGAATTTCTGCATCCTACCTTTGACAAATCAGACTCATCTAGAGAAATAAATCCTTGAAAATCCTAAATAATGTTGTTTTCAAACAAATCCCCTCCCTAATGGAAAAAACACATGAACTTCACATGTTTTTCACATGTGAGTCCATGTAGAAAAACCACATGGATCACATGAACGTCTTCAAATTGTTTCAAAATCACACAGGAAATGTTCTCTTTCCCATGTGACGTTCACTTTTTTACATGGGGAAACGTATGGAAACCATGTTTTTTTACATGTAGTTCACATTAGTCACATGTGAAGTTAACCTGTAAGGGCTTAGTCAGAACTTGTGATGGTAAAACTCTGGAGCTCGCTTTTTAAACTGTGTTACTGCAAACTGTTCATAACACCAGTTAGTGATACTGGGTCAGACAATCCTGGACCTGGAGAGGGAATTAGAAGTTTCCCTGCTCCCACACCTGCTTTCATTAACAGGCCTAATGGGCTCCTGCTGAACAGGTACTTCAACCTTTCAGTCAGATGTCAGAGCAGAGAAACAACTAAAACCTACAGGATGTGACAGCAGCCCAATCCAGATCTATTCATAAAACTACCAGCAAACGACCAAGGGCTTTAAAGCTAAATCTGAACGAAACCCGGAGATTTATTTTATTAATTAACCTTTATTTAACCAGGAAAGTTCCATTGAGATTAAGAAACTCTTTTACAAGGGAGTCCTGGATTACCACCTATAGGGCATGTTGTGATCTGTGGGGGAAACCGGAGAACCCGGAGAAAACCCACACATGCATGGGGAGAACATGCAACTCCACGCAGAAAGGGGATTTGAACCTATGATCTTCTTGCTGCGAGGCAACAGTGCTAACAACTGCACCACCATGCACCATGCATTATAGCTACCGACAGATATCGGTGTATTATTTAACCCACGGTGGCTGAAGGAGGAAAGGGATCCTGTCCCAGCAGGGAAAATGGTTTGTTCATCATTTTCAGACAAGGAACTACAGTATGAACGTTACTGTGGATAAACCTGGAATTATACAGCTGAGAAGAATAACTGTTACTGTTACTTTTAGTGTTTGGAGCTACCCCATTGAGATCTCCTTGAGAAAAGAACAAAGAATGAATTTTATTTTCAAATAATCAGATGATCCATGTTAGTGAGTGCAAACATTTTATGTTTTATATGAAGTGGTGACAAAGCTCAGGAAGAGGGAAAAACAAGTAACAGCTGGAGTGTGTAACATTTAAAAACAGTATTATTTATTATTCTCTACTGTGTCTTTTGGCTTCAACAAAGAATTGTTATTAATTAAGAAACTGGGGCTGGGATGAGGATCAGCACCTACAAGTCTGAGACCATGGTTCTCGGCTGTAAAAGGGCCAACTCTGGGTCAGGAGAGAGGTCCTGCCTCAAGTGGAGGAGTTTATCTCTGGGTCTTGTTCACGAGTGAGGGAAGGAGGGAGCAGGAGATCAACGGGCAGATTGGGGCGGTGATGCGAGCTACCTCCCAGTCCTCACCTATGGTCATGAGCTTTGGGTAATGACCGAAAAAACGAGATTGTGGATACAAGCAGCCGAAATGAGTTTTCTCCACAGGCTCAGCCTTAGGGATAGGGTGAGGAGCTCGGACATTTGGGAGAGACTCAGAGTAGAACCGCTGCTCCTCCATGTAGAGAGGAGTCAGTTGAGGTGGTTCAGGCATCTGGTCAGGATGCCTCCTGGACTCCCCAGGGAGGTGTTTCAGGAATGTCCTGCCGGCAGGAGGACCCCAGGTTGACCCAGGACACGTTGGAGAAAGTACATCTTCAATCTGGCCTGGTAACGCCTTGGGGTCCTGCTGGAGGAGCTGGTGGAGGGGGCCGGGGAGAGGACGGGCTGGTTGGGATGCTGCCCTGAGAGACAAGTGAGACAAGTCAGCAAAAACAGAAGTAATCTGTAAGTGGGAAAATACTACTTCATAGCACTAAACCTACTTTTGTAACTCTATTTGACTTGCTTGTTATAAGCTATGCGATACAGTGTAGTTTATACTGTTGTACAACATTTTGACTTCATAGTATTTAAAGAGCCTTAGGAATAAAGCTGGAAGAACCCAAAGTTCTACAGCAGAGCCTCATTCAAAGCACCTTACTCCCATAATGCACCTGGAGCTTTAATCAAAACATTGATGGCTGCAGTTTGACTCAACGTGTTCACAGGTTTAAACAGAATCTCTTTTTCTCTGACCGTCTCAGGATAAACTCAGAAATGTAAATGAGTCCAAGCCGTTTGTTCAGCTGCTGAACTTTGACCCTGAAGATCTGCGGAGCGTAGTCTTCCTCTGAGGATTCAGATGTCTAACTGTTGTTTAGTTTAGTTTTGAAGCCGTTGTGTGAAGATTGTAGAGAACTTTTTATCCTTCACTTCATTTAGCACACAGTGTACAGATATTAACCAACTTCATCGCTTTTAATGAACAAGAAACAATATTTGATGTCATTAAAACTGCAGAATACCATCTCACCTCCAAACAAAACACACAGTGTTCCAAATATTGATATAGTCTCCTCCTTGGTTCTGTTTCACCACCATCCATGTTTCATTCAGCATGAATTTTATTTGGAATCAGAAATGAACATTATTTAGTCCATCAAACATTTACAGATGAGTTCCTCCTGTCAAACGACCCAACGTGTAAACGAGCAGTCAGGACCAAACGGAGGCAGCAGCTCAGAGCAGACACGAAGCTAAAACTCATCTAACCTGCAACAGGAGTTCAGATCTGAAACAGAGACACCCTCCGTCCACAGCCAGCACCCAATAACCAGCCAGTTGGTGCCGCAGGCTGCAGGTGATTGGCTGAGAGCTCATTATCCACATGACTGAGGCTCAGACAGCAGAACTGATTGGTTTGCTGAAGGGAAATGAGAACGTGATTGGTTCAGGAACAGTGTGAAATACAAATGAGGTGTTTTGGTTTAGGGTGGGATGTGGAGTCGAGTCAGTGGAAGTTTAACCACAGGGACACTTTAGGGAGGTTTTATTTACTTTGGACACAAACTTTAAATCTTTTAAAGAGCAGATGGTCTGGGTTCATTTAAGGTTCTGTAACATCCAGAATATAAACCAGTCTGGAAACCCAGTGGACCTCCAGAACAACAGGAAGATTCACCATTTAGACCCTACAGCGGCATCAACTCTGTCACCTATAACATTGCTAAACATCTTGCCTCCACCTTAGCTTTGCGGGTAGGTAACACACCATGCTGCCTGCACACAAAACTCCACAGATTTTGCCAGCTGGTCCAGAGGAAACACTGGTTTCTGTTGATGTCACCTGCACGCCTACATCAGATGCAGTAGAAACAATTAGGAAACACCTCCAAGAAGACAAAAAGCTACAAGAAAGGATCAGCTTCACTCCAGATCAGATGTGCACCCTACTGGATCTCTGCCTTTCTACCAAATACTTCAAATACAAAGACAACTTCTACAGACAGAAACACGGCGGTGCCGTGGGATCCCCCGTTTCACCCACTGTAATGAATCTTTTCATGGAAGAAGTGGAAAACATCACTGATCCTATAAGGGAACATCACCAGCTACTGGTTTAGATGTGTGGAGGACACCTAGGTCAGAATCCAAGCCAAAAGGTGGAAACCTTCATCGACTCAGTAGACAACATCATCAGGTTTACATGAAAGATGGAAAAGAAAATATCTACCTTTAATGGACTGCCTGGTCCACATGGAACGAGCACCCAGCGTGAGTGTCTGAGGCTTTCTGTGGTGGAGACTCAAAACTCCTGATTCCTACAGAATTTGAACATCTGCACTCAGATTAACAAACAGGCTGGCTGTGTTTGTCCATCAGCAGCAGCTGTTCCTTTGTCTTCAGGCCTCTGGAATAACGTCCTCTCATCCCTCCATCACAGACGCTTTACCTCCTGCCTTATTTGAATTCACTTCCTGTGTTATTTTAATGCACTCCACACACACATTCACACACCCAGCTGCCAGGCTGTGATCAGAGAGGATGGATGGGTAAGAAAAGATGCTGGGAGCATCAAACAGCTGATCGACTGCTCAGCTTCAACAGCAGCTAAACACATTAAGTTCAGTTGTTGCTTTTATTTCTTTGTTTCAGACAGAAAAAAAACGGTTGTGTCAGGTTGATCGGTGGCTTCTGGCTGCAGGGAACGGCTGTGTTTCTGTTTCTTCTTTACTTCTTAATGTCTTTACTGGAGGTAAGAAAACACTTTGTTTCTCCCTCTCTCTCTCTCTCTCTCCTCTGTAATTCCCTTTAACTTTCACTTTAAACTGAGGATGAATAAAAAAGGAGTAGTACTAATCTAGACTGATCTGTTTGTAGGTTGGAACAGAGAGATTAACACTAACATGTTCAGGTACTTCTCTGTATTGTGTTAAGTTTACCTCAGCAGCAGTGAGTAAAATGTAGTAATCTGATTAATCAAAGATTCTCTTTGGTTTCCTGAAGAGATCTGATTGATTAACTGATGGTTGAATTGACTTTCGGAGCTTTTAGTAAAAAACGTGTTTGTGTTTTATCAGTGTGTTGTTATTAGAACATTATTGACTCTTGTGTAACAAGGTTGTTGCATGAAAGGTTTTGGATTAATTATCTGGAAACAATGTAAAAAAATCATTAAAGAAATATTGGGGACCCTTTGAAGTGGCGTTCTATCAGTTATTTATCTACAGTAAGGACTGGTGACATCACTCAAAGTGGGTGGAGTCTCTAGAAACAGGAGGTAGTCCTCTGACTGGAGCAATACTCATGGAGGTCAGATCAGGAGAGTAGGGCTGCTCGATTATGGCAAAACGGATTATGTAGCACCATCAAATATGCTATAACCTCTGACCCATGACCTCTGTGACCATCACAACAATAATCCATTTCTTTCCCAATAACTTGGAATACAATGACTCTTGGATTATGTTTTAACCTGAATCAAGATCCCAACAGGTGTCCAACTGTCCACTTTCAGGTGTCCACTTCCCAGATGACCCACTGGACACGGCTGTGATAATAAAACACTCTTTTAAAGATGTCTCTTCTTTAACACCACAGACTGGTATTCAAACTGTAATCTCTTGTTTACAGAACATTCTCCTGTAGTGTTCCTGCTCCAAGGGCATTCGCCCTCTCATTCACTCAAAGTATTATAATATGCTTCTCTGCTATTTCATGCATTTCTACATTTATAATGTGAGTGTTTAACGGGCGGAAGTCATATGTGAGTTGGTAAACTCCCTCACAGTCCCCCTACCCAATCAGAGCCGTCCACAAGTCCACTAACTCAGTTTTGATTAGTACACTTAATATCTTCTGATTGGTTAAAAATGTAAGATCACTCTTCTCAAAACTAATATTCAGTTCCGGTACGAATCAGTCTGTGCTACAGCCTGAATGTAGTCGAGTCTTAGCTGAACCTTCATCAGCTTTGAACAAGGCCTCTCAGTTTCTCCCTCACTACGGGAACTGATCAGGAATGACTTCACCATGCCGAGGGTGACCTCCCTTGCTGTCGCACGGATCTCAGGGCCATCAGATGATTCCCAGGTGAACCAGCTGAAACTGACTCCTCTGGGAACTGGGCCTTCATCCGGGGACCTGCTCCACCTCTGCCAGAGGCCCCTCACCCTGCTGGACCCACGAGACCTGCAACTCAGTAAGAAACCCCTTTCTGATCGAGAGGCTTTGCTTTGATAAAGCTTAATTCTTCCAAACTAAATTAAGCCAAACTAAATTCCATTCCAAATTCAAATTAGCCCTAAATTGACTCTTAAAGTCACAACTAGGTTAACTAAATTAACTAACTTCCCTAGTCATTAAAACATATGCTACGGTCCGTTAAAACTCACAATTAAAACCATCTTTAACATCCTCAACATGTTTAAGAATATTAATTGTGTTTACATCAAACTTTCAAACTGTCTTATCTGTCTGTGTTCTTAGGTTTTTCAAATTAAATGGTTGTTCAATCTTTATCTGGTCTCAGTTTCACATTATTAATAAGGTATTTCAATTCACTGTACTCTTTCAAAGAACCTAGATACCTTCAATAAATATTAGCTATTATCAGGGTTAAATGACAGTTTATCACTTTTCATTATAATCCAAAAATAAGCTTTAATGTTTATATGAAGAGGGTGTAGTTAAAATAACTAAGTTATTTCCAAACGCTACAATAATCACAAAGATTTTGATTGAAATGAGATCTCAATTATTTAAGATAAGAACAATATTTATTTAACAGGGGGTGGGGGGGGGGGAACACATCCTAGAGCTAGAGTTCTGCTTAATTTGCCACTTAGAACAGCTTGAGGGTCAACTGCGAGGGAGGAGCTAATAATCAGCTCCATCAGTTTTAATAACTATTTAGAACCCAGATCTTAATTGAGATTAAAATTTGATTTATCGAGCAGCCCTACAGGGAGACACTGCTGCATAAAACAACCTCCTTGATCCAAATCGATCTGGGTTCAAAAATGGTCACTCCACCAAAATTGCCGCTGGTAGTGACAGAAATCTAAAAGAAGCTAGAGTGAATGCCAAGTCTTCAGTACTTACTGTATCCTTTTTGACTTATATTTGACACCATCAGCCATGACACCCTTTTATTTATACTCTCTAGCATGGGAGAGCACACTCCTGGTTTGAATCGTACCTCACAGGTCGGTCATTCGATGTATCCTGGCTCGGTCACACTTCTGCTTTGCATCAACTCGCCACAAGGGTTCCCCAAGGCTCAGTACTGGGACCTCTTCTCTTTACCATAGACACCACCTCACTGGGTCACATCATCCAATCACATAGCTTGGTTTAATGAAAGCACAAAAATCATGAACGGATCCAGTCAGTATATCAGAATTGTTTTACAAAGTAAAAGTAAACTTCCTGTTTGTGTTCACGTTGGAACATAAAAAATACACCAGATTTAGGTACTTTGTTATTTATAGTCATTTGAGATAAATTGGTAGCTGTACAAATATTGAGAATCAGTATCAACCCTGAAACCCAGAAGCTGCCTCTGTTTATGTGATTTTAACTGTTCAGCTGTATGTTTCTGCTCTGTAGACTGGAGGAGAGATGAATGTTATTCAGACTCAATAAGGAGTCTTTTTAATTGGACTTTAATTACCAACATAAACTTCAAAAAACAACTTCAGACTAAACAGCTGCCACAGAGTCAGCTGATGAGTAATTTTAACCAGAGTTCTGACCTAAACAGAATAAAGATACTTTTATCAATTTAAATTTTAAAGTATCCTTTCAATTGATGTTAAATAGATTTTTAGCAGAATGAAAGTTTTAAACTGGACCAGGTTCTGCCTGTTGATTCATTCTGTGTTCAGATGTTGGAAGCTAATGATGCTAACTTTAAAGTGCCCATGGCTCCATATTTAAATCAATCAAACAGGTGTAATCTTTGATACCTCTAGATTAGCGTTGCACCATTATAACTCAAAATACGCTGTAATTATTTCCTAACGAGCAACTCAGAGATCAGAAGAAAGCGCCGCCTTCCGGTTCTGCTGGGTTTCTCCTTATTTGGCAGCCTGGCACTTCTGCTGCAGCAGGGGGCAGTGCCGTCGCGTGAAAGAGAAACGAAACTGAAACTAAACACTACACGGTCTATGGGCAATGGCGGCGGCACTGCCTCGCTCCAGTTGTCGTGAACGTGCATATGGGAGGAGAATTGACCATATAAGCAAGTCCGGATCACTATGACCTCATAGGCTGGAGTGAAAAAAACTGTTTGAAACCTGGGTCTGAAATCTGGAAGAGCTTCTCACTGGCTGTACTAGGAGACCGATGGACGCCGTTTTTTGCTCTTTCTGGCAGGTTTAAGGTGAGAACTCAACGTTGCAACATGATAGATAAGTCAGAAAACATGGAAAACCATGTCAAGGGCACTTTAACATTAGCTTAAGTTAGCAGCTAAACATTGGAGCTAAACACCACCAGCAGTGTGGTTAATATTTACACAATCTTCTACTAAACTATGAAACTTTTGTCTTAAAGTATCAAACAACTTTGATATTTATTAAACTCACCTCCATCTGTTTTGCTGGTGTCAGTATATCTGAACTAACTGTGAGCTAACAGGCTAACTACTGCATAATAAAGTTGTCTTACTTTAACATGGAGCCACGGTGGTCCCTCATGGCCAGACGTTGCTTCACTTTGTGTTTAATTTCATGAGGATATGGTGTGATGGTGCTGCAGTCCGTCAGTAGGTAGAGCGGCTCCATGTTGGGATTTCAGCTCCTATTGGTGGGTCTGCTCTATTAACATGCTGGCAGACGAAGCACCGAGCAGGAGGAGTTAACGCTCGGTTCCTGGCCCTTTCTGAGGCTTCTTCTCTGCTCGTCATTTCTTTCATGTGGGTCCACCCAGAAGCTAAAGGAACAGACCTGGTTACTCCTGGAGCTTAGTGCTAGTGTTCTAGTGGTAATTTACATTTTTATGTCATTTACTCAGGAATGGATGCAATTTCAGGCCTGGCTCCAGGGTGGGACCCAGGTAACCCTCCGGGCCGGGTACTCTGGCTCTTTGATCTAACCTCCATGAAGAATCTTCTGAACCACACTTTGTCTCACCCTTCACCTAGGACCAATTTGCCATGGGTGACCCTACCAGGGGCACAAGTGCCCCAGACAACATAGCTCCTAGGATCATTAGGACACTCAAACTCATCTACCACGATAAGGTGGTGGTTTCGAGGAGGAGCAAGTTACCTAAATTGTACAAGTACACTAAAAACTACTTAATTACAGTAAAGTGAGAAAATGTAGTTCTTTTAATACCCTGTCACAAAGTTAAACACCAAATACTACCCTAAAACCATCATCCATGTGATGATTGTTTCTAAATATCTCTTTTTCAGTGATCTAATGTTTGAACATTCCTTCCTTGTGCTCCACTCAGAGGGATCTTTACATCACATAACATCTCCTCGTTGTCTCACCATGTTCAGTTTGTGACGAGAACATCCTCCTAAATGAATCCAATTAAATATTAAAATCTCATTTGGTCTCCTGTCTGTTTCTCCACTTCCTGTTTTTGATCTGAGCCTAAAATTCAAACAAGCATTTAGTTTTTTGGGTAACAGACTAAAAAACTGAAATAACGAGTAACTTTTTTATTTTCAATTGTCACCTGAAAACGTAAAGAATGAATAATACAAGATGATAAATAAATAAAAGTCACCATGTCCTTGGAGTGCTTAACCAAGCAAAAATCCCACAATGCATCTGGTGTCACAATGTTGGAAACGTTTAAACATTTTACACCAAAATAAGTTTTTAAATCTGATTTTTCCAGTTGGGTTATAAATGACATGAAAAGAAAAACTATTTTCCTTCAACATAAAAAAACAGTACAGCAAAACTCAGACATGAACTCATGTAACCAGAACATTCTGCTTTATAAAATAATATCAGTCAGCCTGAAAACACACACACACACACACACACACACACACACACACACACACACACACACACACACACACACACACACACACACACACACACACACACACACACACACACACACACACACACACAGTGCTGTTGTAAATCATGGCCATGACAGATCGGTGTTGCCAAGGGGAAAATATATAGCAATTTAAACATCACATTCTTACAGTGAGTAATGGCAGCACGGGACGAGTGACAGGAAAACAAGAAGAAAGAGAAAGAGAGAGAGATGAGAGAAAACCAGCCAGCAGTCTGACAAACTGTACGTCTGTCTTCATGTCTCACTGTTTCCTTTCATTCACTTATCAGTGTGTACTCACCAGGTTTGTGGTGTGAATTTAAATTTACACAACAGTCAAGAAGTCAAACAGACCTCCATACAATCCATCAGTTATGAAGATATTTTTTCTTAAAAGTAAAAACTGTTTCATGTCTTTGTTTTCTTCCTATTGTCCAGCTCTGACATGTGTTCTAACATTGTCTCAAAAACTGTCCATTTATTATGAGTTTTGAAATATTTTTCAGTTTTTGTTCTCCAAATAGAGACTGAGTGATATTTAGTTGTCAAACCAAGTTTATTTCTAACTGCTATCAGAAGCTGCCTCTGTGATATTCCTGTCGGTATCATCTGCTAATAGAACCTTGTTCAGTGTGAATGATTTGGGCCCTAACCCTGAACCTTGACCATGTTGACCTATGGCCACAGGATCCTGGTTTTGTAGTTGATTTATTGCTGGATCCCATTCCTCTCAGTTGGTTGACTCAGTTACGAGTCAGGTACGAGTGTTTGTGTAATGAAGCCTTTCTTTGAAATCCATCCAGTGTATCATGGGATATTAAGCTAATTCTATAAACACAGAGACATTATTGCACACCCTTCGCCTTTTGGGAGTAAAACACATGACCTTTAGAAAGACATCCAGCTATCCAGTTCACTTTCCAAAATGTCACCAAACTATTAGAGTCGTATCAATAAACCATCATTCCACCCCTCTATGAGGTTTAACCACCACACAGTCGCTCCTGTTGTGTTTTTACTAAAACATCTTCAGCCTTTAACGGACTGACAGAAGGAAGTCGAGCCTCTGCCGTGCGTTCTCTGTGAGCGATGTGACATTTTTAAATCCCCGTTACGATGCTCTGCACGGCTGGACACAACGAGCCGCTTCTTGTTCTCTAATAACAAGTCTTTATTTATATTTCAGCGTTTTATTCTAAAAGCCGTTTTCACCTGCAGTGAGTCATGAAGGAGGAGTCACCAGCTAATGGAGGCTTTTCAAAAGGCCTGCAGAGAAACAACATTAACCTTTCAGCACACAAAGTGATCCAAAACAACACAACAACTCAACTGTGTTCAGGCTTTCTGCTGAATTAGACTCTCACCATTCACTTATTATTATATTGTTTATTAAAAAGCTCCATCATAATTAAATAAAAGATCCTTTAGAAATATGAGTGTTGATATAAACCCATAAAACACTGTTGAGCTGTGTTTGTGTTTTTATCGTGTGGTTTTCAGTGTTAGGAGTTCATATTTGTTTAAATTAAATTAAACACCTCAAAGAGAAGAGATGGGGTTTAAACTGGAGGAAAATACAAACCAGTTTGAGTGTTTGTGGATCTTTATGGTGTTAGTTTGTTTTCTGGATCCAGTTTTAATCATTCTCACTTTGTTTTGCCCAGTAGAGGTTATCAGGGACTTCAACAGATTATTTTTCAATCGTTTCTTTTGTGCAACTGACTTTTTGTACAGGATGATCTCCAGAAAGAGTAGCTGTATAGATTGCAGCTAATGGAGTTCGAAATAAATGACAAAATGAAATAATCTATTGAATATTTATGGTTGGTTTGTGGTTTTCTGGTTGTAAGGGTCAGTGTTTGTTGTTTCAAAGAAAAATAACACTGAGGTGAAGGTTTGTGTCACATTTGTCAGGCGTGTTTTTATCCAAAAAAAGACACAAAACTTGTCTCAAAGTTAAGGAAAGTTTCAACCAAACAGAACAAAGTCCTTGGACCAATCAGGTAAAAGCCACCCACTTTGGTTGTTTTAATTAACATCAATTATGGTGTCAGAGCAGGTTGAGTCAGGAAGAGAACCGAGACAAACACAAACCAGACGAAATCATTAGAACCTAAACAAAAGGAAAAGAGCCAAGACTGAATATTTATCATTTTAAAGCTTCAGAATGTTTTCAATGTAGCTGATTTGTTATGCTTGTGTGTTTGAGTGTGTGTGTTATTTGTGCCTATGTGTGTATGTGCCTCTATGTACTGTATGTCTGCATCTGTATTTATGTACTGATGTGTGTTAGTACTGTGTTAGTACTGTGTTTATGAATGTGAGTGTCCATGTTTATGAGTGGTTTGTAAATGAGATGTAGAGGTAGGGAGGGGTCGCTCCACCACCACCCCGAAGCCCCGAGGACCAAAAGACCCAGCAGCCCCGAGCAGACGGACAGCAACCAGTGAGCCCAGGAGAGGCCATGACTGGGAGACGAGGGGTTTCATCAAGCGAACAGCGACCCCCGGACACAGGAGGCGCCCTAAGGGACACATCCAGTAGCCCCCAGGCCTCCCTGGTCTACAGTGAGTGACCCTACAGGCCAAGGCTGAAACAAACAAAATAAATTGTAAATAAACAGGTAAAATACCCAAAAGATTTAGACCTAGTCAGAGGACTACTTCCTGTTTCTAGAGACTCCACCCACATTGAGTGATGTCACCAATGAATGTAGATAAAGGGCGCCACTTTAAAATGACCCAAACATCCCTTTATTGCTGCTGGTTGAAGTTCCCTGTCCTGAACCAGAACCAGAGTGACTACCAGCACCATCAGATCGGCATTCAGACCAGACCCATCCCTCAGACATCCACCTCCTTTAGCTGAGCCTGCTCCAGATGTTTAGCTGTAACTCTGAGTTTTGACTTCATGTCACATCACAGCTGACTGTTCTTCAGTTTCATCTCCTGCTTTTATCTGGTTGTGTGTACGCTTTGATCTGCTCCGTCCTGCTGTATGTTTAATGTATACAGTCTGTAAAAACCTGGCCTTCTTCACGTCCAAAACAGACGGCAGGGGGAGGAAAAGCCTGGCATTAAAATAGACAAAGAGAGGAAGAGATCAGAATAAACAAAGGAAGAAGCCAAGAAGTGGAACGGAGAGGAGATAAAATCCATCACAACCAGAAAAAGAAAAATGCTCCGAAACAGAAATTAAAGAGGCGATAGGAAGAGAGCTGTAGAGGGTTAAGATGAGCTGATGATAGAGTGAGAAGATAAACGAGAGCAGTGTCGCAGTGAAAAGAAGAATCACGTCCCGTGGTGACCTCCATTACCCTCCTCCTGATGTATAGAGGAGGAGCAGGAGGTATAAAAGCATCACATAAAGAGACTACACATCTCATCAGGTTTCATTTAGACACACTTCTGATGAAAAAACTAACAAAAGATCAAACTGTAGAATGATTAAAGAGAGAATGGAACACCAAATAAATCATCAGTGTCAGGAAGTGTGTGTTCAATATTGATATCATATCGATTTCATTTAAAATCAGCACAAGGTTACGCAGAGAAAATGAATTGAATTAAATTAAATAAGTCAGGTTAAAACAGCTTTTCTAACAGAGCGTCACTAACTTGATGCTTCCCTCCATCAAGTTCAGGTCAAACATTTCTGAGCTCACATGTTTCCTATCGGGGTTTATTAAAAATAGATTTAAATGTTTAGGTCTAAAAAATCCAACTGTCACAAAAGAGCAAATTATTTATAACCTCAACACCAAAAGTAAGCACATGTGTTTGTTGATTATTTATTAGTATCAATAATCCCTGGTGAGGCATTGTATGTCCTAAAGCTCCTGATTGGTTCCTGACTGACCCCTCAGCACTGCAGTAGGTCCCAGAGTGACCAACACCACCATGCTGGTTCACCTTCAACCACTATGATGACCATCTGTACATTTGTATACACAGCAGGTAAAATAAGTATAGAACACATCACCAATTTTCTAAGTAGATCTATTTCTAAAGGTTCTGCTGATGTGAAATTCTCACCAGATGTTGGTCACAACCCATCCACCACACATGTAGAGAAATCAACCACAGATGTGCTAAAAAGCTCAAAGGTGTTAAACGGCCTGGAAAGTTCTGACATCACCCTTACAGAAAAACCACATGAACTTCACATATGGACATCACATGTGAAATTACCATGTAACACATGTCAACTACATGTAAAAACATGTTTCCCGTGTGAATTTGGAACAAAAAATGTGAACTTGACATGGGGAGAAAGAACATGTTTTCACATGTAAAACCATGTTAAATTAACATGTAAAACACGTGTGGCCCATGTTTCCCATTTGAATTTGGAACACTTTTAACATGTTCATGTGTTCCCATGTGGTCACATGTTTTTCCACATGGGCTCACATGTGAAAAACATGTTAAGTTCATGTGTTTTTTCTGGAGTCTATCAGTAGTTACAAAACAATCCTGCCACTTAGTGCAAATCTGTTTCAGGCTATGGTTTATAAAAGGGGTCTCATTACCAAGGTGTCACCCTAGAAACATTTCATGATCTGCGAAACTAAAGAGCTTCTCAAGACCTTCACAAACTTAGCATTCTAAAGCAGACGTTAGCGCCGCTCTGCAGTAGCACCACGTCTTTGGCGAGTCTTCTAGTCTCTACTGAAGCAGAGTGCCGTTGAACACAGCTTGCAAAATTACGCGATAGTCACAATAGCTCGCGGGAACTGAGAACAGGATGTATGATGCGCATCTTTTGGTTTGTATTTGGTCAAAACTACCATCGTGTTTTGTGGGATTATCTTTTAATTCTTCAACAATGGGTAAGTGAGCTATTTATTGGAATAGTCTGTTTCTAAAAGCTCAACTACATAAGTATCCCACAATCAAACGCTCCTCGTCCACGTACTGGCGGTTGTTTATATTTACCATACTAGTAGTGGTTCAGCATATTGTTGTAATTTCTGCATCATAAAGTACTCCACAATGTCATGACACACGCGTCTCAGCCGCGTCTCGGCTCAGAAATAGAATCATTGTGTGTCTTTAGCGCCGTGGCGTGGACCAGCGCATCTCCTCAGGGGACAACTTTAATTGACTACAATGGTTTCTATTCAAAGTCACGGCTCGGGCGCTACGCAACACAGCGCTGATGTTTTCTGTGGAACCCAGGCTTTATGGTGATGGTTACAGTAGAATTTCTAAACTACATCTGCTGAGGCCAGAATCAGGGTTAGGAAATGTAATATTCGCTAATGTTATTGTAATGACTCTTATTTTGAGGAGACCGACTGGGTTAACAGGAAGTAGCATGTGAGTGCAGTTAGATGGATCCTGCTGTACGTGGTCTGGAAAATGAAGAACATAAAATAAATACACGGAGCGGTTGCAGATAAAACTTTAAGTGAGTTTTACTCAACAAAGCAGCGGTCACAACAGGAAAGAATATAATTTCCTCATTAACTGTCCATGACCAGGTGCTCTGTGGGGGATTTGTGTCCACATATGTATATACCTCAGTGCAACGCAGTGGAATTTGTTCTCTGCATCTGACCCATTCCTGACAAGCAGCAGCCAGTTCCATGGTGCCAGGGAGGCAGGTGGAGATTCAGTATCTTAACCAAGGATACTTTAACAAATAGGCCTGGGAATGTACCCTGATCTCCTCATCAGTGGAGTGGACAACCTCTCTTCCCCTGAGTCACAATCACCCCTAATAGTCACAAACACCAGACCAAGTTTGGAGGCGTGAGACACAAGATCAAAGTGCTTTCAAAAGCAAGTTTCTACATGCATGTCTGAAAACACCTGAGTCCATCTTCATGTGAACACCTTGTGATCACCTGTGTGTGTATATGCGCGCTTGTGTATGTAAGGTTTCTCTATAGAAACATTCAATAATGAGTTTGAGGAGCCACAGACCCAAGGAGGACACAGAGGAGGTCCGGGCCCCAGACGTCTAGAGGCTCACCCCGCGTGGGTCAGCCGGTTAGAACTGAGATCTGAGTCTGGGTGATGACAGAACCGGTTCATTAGGTTGACCTATGGTCACCTTGTGTGATTCACCATCAACTCTGGCTACAGAAACACACTGGCTTCAATACAAACAAATGAAGAACATCAGACTTGATACAAATCCGTAGAAAGGTTTAGTCTAAGTCAGTGGTTCTCAAACTTTTTTACCTGAGTACCACCTAAAACCTATGTAGGATCTTCAAGTACCAACATGGACCTTTAAATAATGCACAATTTGACTGTTTTTAACTGGAATCAGAGGTCTCGCTAGATATTTTCATAATTTGACCGACAGGGTACAAAAAAATCCAGTCATAACCCATTTTTATCTGTCACTTATTAATAAAAAAATATGATAATGACTTTTTCAACATTATTTATTTTTAATTCATTTTAACAATATTGTAATGGTCTTTCACACAAAAAGTCAGTTTTTCCAAATCTCTTAGTTTTATTTACTAACAGGAAGACTGTCAGCTGTCGCCGCGTTACAAAAAAACAAACATCAAGTAGTTTTCTGGGTCTGCACTCTCTCTCCTCCAGCTGTCACGCACCCCACGCTGCCTCGTTACCACAGCAACCCGTAGATCAGCTGTTTTCAAACAAATCAGGAAACTCAATGTGGTTCATTTTGGTCAGAAAGGCGGAATAAAATAAATGTAATTGATGTATTGATCAGCTTGAAGGATCAGGTTCGAACCCAAGTGCGTTATGTGCGCAGCTCTAGTCCCGCTGCGCTCCACGGTAGAGGAGCGCTCATTAGTTGGGCCGGGTGCACACCGCGGACCGATGGAAGCGCACCACCTCGGTGACAATCCCCCCCACCCCCCGCTCAAACACCGACCGGCTGCCCCCCAATGTGTGTAAAACGCCCCCTCTTCCCTCTCCCACTGGCGCCGGGCCTTTGCGTAATGACTGAAAGAGCTAGATTGCGGATACAAGCGGCTGAAATTAGTTTCCTCCGCAGGATGGCCGGGATTATTAGAGATAGGATGAGTTCGAACATTTGGAGTTTGGAGACTCGGAGTAGTACCTAGAACCAGTTGAGGCGGTTTGGACAAGTTGGGTGGTGGAGGAGGAGGCTGGGGAGTGGGGGTTCTGGGCTCCCAGCCCGCTACCTAGATAAGTGGAAAAAGGCGAGGCGAGATCCCGTCATTACACACAGCTGCTGCTCGCTGGGATTTTAATCCGCTCTGCGCGGTCAGAAGGCCTAAAAATACTTAATAGTGGTGAAAAAATACCCAAATTAGGCCACCTCCCGTTACAAACGCTTAATTAAAAAAAAAAGTTCACTATTTTAGTCACCAATATTTCATTAAAAACAAAAGGGTTGGGTCCTCCGCGTACCACCAGGGGGCGCTCGGTACGCGTACCACAGTTTGAGAATGACTGGTCTAAGTTATTAGTTGACAGATTAACAGTTTTTTCCAGCTCAACATGAGTCCCAGTAGGTGTGTAAAAACTAACGGCTGTGTTAGAGAGATCAGAATCAGTTTGTCACCGGAGCTGACAGGAAAACCGGAGCTGACAGAAGCAGACCTCACACACGCTGTTCTTATCGTTTATGTCATCTTGTTCTATTAAAGAGCTTCTTCTCTTCTTATCAGCTTAAACCTCAAATCACTCACACGCTGCTATCAGCAGCAAACAGATCAAAGAGCCTTCACTCCTTCAGCCAAATTCAATTTAAAAACACAGGAGGACCATATTAATCGCTTTCAAAATAAAAGCCCTTTGACCCAGTGTCTCTAAACTTGTTAAAGTAGAAGGATTTTAGCTTTAAATGTCTAAAGATAAATATAATTTATTGTATATGTCATTTTTTTTTCCAGAGTCTCTGTTTCTCTACTATCTGCTAGAGGTAATTAGTCTGAAAATGTTGACAACTTAAAGGAGTGGTTTACAGGAAAACCTTTTTTTCAGGTTTTCATGGATTATAACAGGTCCCCCTGAGCCTGTCATGTAGGCCAAACATGAAAACTCTCTGTTCCCTGGTTATTTAAAAAGTAGATTTACCTGAAAGATCTTTCTTGCAACCTCTGTTTATGCAAATCCGCGTTGTGACGCCACAACGCGAATAGGCCTGCCCCACAGACAGGCCCAGAAAATGCGAGAGGCACCCAGCTGCATCAAAATGGCGCACGGAGCTCCATGACATCGCATGAGCCTCCATGACGTCAATTACCGGAAGTGATCGTTTGACCCGGAAGTCCCGTGACCCGGAAGTCCCGTGACCGTAGTAGCCAATAAAGCGCGCCCGAAAGTTTTTCTATCCGAAATCTTTGCTGTGGAGACAAAATGAACGTAAGTAGCTTATATATAAGTTATATCTTTTTAAAGATGGATTTTATAATCGTAGCATATGAGTAGAGGTAAATGGAGTTTCTTTTTCTCGTTTCTCCGCAGAGTTTTTCTCTCTGAATGATTCAAAAGTAAGCTAACCCGGACTTTTGAATGTTTCCTTTTAATCACAAACAAAGGGTTATTTTTCGTAATGCTTTTCAAACTTTATAGGTCAAGTCAGATTATAACTAACAGACACGGGGATATTTAAATAAGTTTAAAATGCAAATACAAATAAATTGCCAGAAACAGAAGTTATTCACGCCAGTACAAAGTATACATTTTAATGAAATAAAACCTTACCAACTACTCATCTTTTATTTATCAAAACATTTCAAGTTCCGTCGGGCTTCCTCGTTTTAATCTTATGGAGAACTCTCAATGAGAAAGGAGTCCAGGAAGTACAAGAGTCATTGATTAAGCTTTAGTAGCTATATCTTAGTCAGATATTGTTTTAACTGAATCAGTTGTCAAATAAAACTTGTTTTTCTTTAACAACTCTATCTTCCTGTTGTTTGTATTCTAACATATATGAGGTGCAAAGATTTTCTTAACAATGAGCAATCATGTGAACAATATCTTTTTAATGCTTTATGGGATGTATAGGAATGTAATATTACAGCTGAAGCTAGCCCTTAGACAACATAGTTTACCAGAAATTAAAATAGTTTAGCATTCTATGTCATTAATGGATTAAATTAAAATGGTTTAAGACATTTTAGTTCTGTGGATACTGGAGACAGCTGTATTTTGCCCTACTGTATTTTACCTATAGGTAAAACATCAATGTACAACCTATCAGATTTTATTACATACCAATATTTACTGATCTTGTCGTGTTTTGCAGATGCATATCGATTGTAAAAGAGGCTGCCTTCCTCCAGTGAAAACTGCTGTTGTCTGGGTTTGGGTGTCCTCTCTGCTCCAGTGTCATCACACCAGGTGATGATGTGATCAGAGGCACTTGATGAACCACACAGAGAACGCAGTGCATTTCCAGGGTATGTTGGTGAAAAGTGTCTGATTCAGATCTTATAGTTGAACATGTATCCACAACTTATTTGTTTTGTGTTATTGTGTTGGTGTAAGTCTTTCCTATTTTTGTATTAGTTTTTATTTTTTTTCCAAACGTCCCAATATTGCAAATTTTTAACATAAATAATTTTTTGTTTACAGAAACCTTAATCTGCAGGTGCAATTTGACCTGTAGAGATACCAGCCACTTCCATTGTCCTTTTTGTGAAAGGATATAATATATGTTTGTGTGGTTATTTAAAATTTTTATTCCTATTTCATCAGATCTTTGAGCTACTTCAGAGCATTGAAGAGGTGACGGGTTTGGGAGCCAGGATAAAAAAGGGGGAGATGCTCTCTTAGACTTCGTCTTTGATGTAATGCTCCCAGAGGTAAGATTTGATTTGGTCTTTGTGGTCAATATTCTTTTGAAATGGTACAAAACAAACCAGTGCATTCTTTGTTGCCAAAAAAAAAGGCGTGATTGGATCTTTTACGATGTTTTGCAGATCCTGATTACCATCCTCCAGGAGGAAGGACTAACGAGGCTTCGAGCCGAAGTCATTATGTCCAGGGGAGAAGTGTAAATCTGAGGTGTACAATGTGATACTGTGTTTTTTAATGTGGATTAATAAAGTTTATTGCCAAAAAGATTTCTTGTCATATTATCAATATTTGCTGGTGAAGGTTCTCAGTCATCCAGGTCATGATAATCCCAAAAAGGGTTTTAAATAAAGGCAACTGGACTTATTTGGTTCCTTCTTCTTTCTTTCCGTTTCGCTGCTCATCCGAGTAACTTTGTCAATTCTGTCTGTAGCAGAGAGAGAATCTTATAAACTGTGCTCATCTTCCTCTGTCTGTGACACACCTTCCTGCCTCCTGAGAAGGTGTTCGCTCCACTGTATTCAACTGGAGACCTGTCGAGTTGTATTGATTAGATGGAAGGCGTGAATTGTCTGGGAATTAAGTTCAGAGCAGACTGATGGGTGCTGGAAAGATTAAATCTGAGTCCTCTGTTTAAAGTTGTTTTTTCACATTTGACATAGATGGCTTCTTTAACTCATCTCTCAAACCATCGGTCTTCTTGTGTATGCCTTTATTTAAAACCCTTTTTTGGATTATCAATATTGCTAGTATGATTCTTATAAGGACAAGAAGGACTGGACTGCTGCTGAGTGATCCAAAGTTGTGTTCTCTGATAAAATTAAATTTTGCATTTACTTTGGAAATCAAGGTCCCACACTCTGGAGGAAGAGAGGAGAGTCACAGAATCCACGTTGTCCTGTGTGATGTTTCCACAGTCAGTGATGGTTTGAGGTGCCATGTCATGATGGATAAAATACATAAAAATTGAAGATAAAAAGAGTAAAGGTAAATAAAAATACATAAAAGATAATATACAAAATTTCACTTTTTGAATAGAATTTTATGAGCAACACCTGTACAAAAAGTTACAGAAACATAAACAGTAGGCTATGGTGGGTCCTGCAATAAAATAATTAGGAAGTGAGTTTACAAAAAAAAAAAACTACATAAAATTTACAAATGTACGTATTGCTGTATTAGCAATAAAAATTACGTGATTGGTTTTTCTATTGTATGCTAAGTATATATTTGATCTAGCTTGAATGCAGAAAAACATCACACAGCTCTTTCCTAGTTTTTGGAACATGTTTGGATACGTTTTCTGCAACTGTCAAATTATTTTGTAAGAAAGACAAGGCGTGACTTTAAGTCACATGAATTGTGCTGTCAGTGATGTAACTTCCGGGAATTTGATGCAGTTTGAACGCACATAAATACATTTACTTGTATTCAAAGCTCTTTCTCTGTTTTAGAATATCTTTGAATAAGTTTTTCGTAACTTTAAATAAAGAATTTTCTAAAAAGAAGGCGGCGTGACTCTAAGTCACGTGACTTCCGGGTAAAAAAACCCCACTTCCGGTAATTGACGTCATGGAGGTTCATGCGACGTCATGGAGCTCCGTGCGCCATTTTGATGCAGCTGGGTACTCTTGGAAAATGCACAGGCTTGATAGCATAGTAAGCTAAAGCGTGAGTTTAGCTCTTAGACTTTCCACATTTCTAGTCTGGCTTGCCAGGCTAGAGCCTTGGGAGCCTCATTTGCTAATTTAAAACATATAATTTTATTTTCATTTACTTTCAAGAATATTTTCAAGGTAAAGAAACAGAGCTGATACCTAATGTTTATATACATAGAAAGGAAACATGTAGCTATCACTGGCCTGTGGTGTAGCAGTTTGACACACTGTCTATAGATCTGGAGGTTCTGAGTTTGACACCTGGCAATGACTTTATTATTTTTTTTAGGAAATTTTATTTTATTTTTTGCATGTAAGTTAATAAATTCTGTAGGTGCAGCTATTGGCTAAGTTTGTAATATATGTTGGCTAATCTTGGTGAAATTAGCAGTTTTTTGGAGGTGGTTAGACACACAAGAGCAGTGAGTGTGCATGAGGGCAGCGGCTGGCATGTGTGTATGAGGCGACCGGCGGAGTTTCGCTTCTCGTTAGTGGAAGACAGCTCTAAGTTTTGGCCGGAGCAGTGAGGTGAGGTGTGTATCAGCCCGCGGGTCGAGCCCCGGTTCCCACTCGCTGAAGGTGGAGTTTGGTGTGGACTGCACCCCACTGTCTGCGGGGAAATAATGGCTGTAAGCTTGAGGCTGACTCTGTGAGCTTTTAGGAGAAAACGTAATTTCAATTGTGAGTATTACCCTTCTGAATCATTCATTGACAAACATTGAGGAAGCGGTTCTTCTAATTTGTCCTTTGACCTTAACTTTATCCACATACGTAAAGTCTGTCTGCCATGTTATGTTACCGTCACATTCAGTATCAAAAACCTACAGCCAATCAGAAGTGATTACTTATTTACTTACACCACAGATCAGGGTCAGACTATCAATGATATGGATTTCTAAAAGATCATACATAATTCGTGAGGGGGTAAAACTCTGGACATGAGCTTTAAATTTAAATAATTTAAATATTTTTATGATTCTTCAGTTTTCTTGACGACCCTTTAAAAGAGGGTCGTGAGTCTCATGCTGTTCATAATATTCTCTTAAATATATGCGTGTGTTTAAAGAGGTAAATCTTATACAGCTTACTTAGTTATACAATTTGTTAAACTTTAGGAAGTCTCTTTTTTCATTCCCTTAAAAATCCGACAGTGCTAACATAAATCACTATGAAGTCTTTCCATATTAGAGAGGTTTTAAGTCGACTGTAGGACCCGACTGCATGGTGGAGCAGTGGGTAGCCGCAAGGAGGTCGTGGGTTCGCTTCCCCGGCTTGGCGGCCTCTCTGCGTGGAGCTTGCATGTTCTCATCCGTGCATGTGTAGGTTCTCTCCAGGTACTCTGACTTCCTCCCACCGCTAAGGTTGGGCACCAGCTCCCCGTGACCCTCAGTGGAGGAAGAAGAGGTTACAGAAAATGAATATATGTAATAGAACCTGCCCTCTGGGACTACTAGCCATTAGCTTGTCAGTCCACTCAGAACTAATTCCTGTTTCTCCAAACTGAGGTGAATTTGTTATTTTACAGAAACCTGACTTTCAGGAGAAAGTGGAAATGTTTTGCTCTCAATACTTTTCATTAACTGCAGAGTGTGGTAGTGGTGGTGGAAAGCCCACAGGCTGCAGCTCACAGCAGTCACGGTACTTTCAGAACAGGTTTTTTTGAAATTAGTTTGAGTGGAGCATGCAGCGTCAAGTTCAACAGCAGGGAGAATTTCATTTCAAAATTTATCTGGAGGAGGAAAAACTGTGCGTACAGTGTGTCTGCTGGTCTGTTTATCATCCTGCAGCCTTTCAGATGTCTCCTTCCACTGAACCGACTCAATTTGTTTTGTTCTCAGTGTGTGTGTGAGTGTGTGTGCTGATAAGAGAGCTTGTGTTATTATCAGCCACAATTACATCCCAACATAAAGAGCTGGAGAAGGAGTGGGTGGAAGGAGGTGAGCTCTATTGATATGCTAATATCTGTCACACACACACACACACACACACACACACACACACACACACACACACACACACACACACACACACACACACACACACACACTCTGAGGCCTGCTGGAGTGTGACAGCCAGAGAATGGAGGGTTTTATTTTCCATCTCACGAACATTTTATTACAGTACAGCGAGAGACCGAAACCGCTCATTAGAGACAGAAAGAGACGTGTTGCATTCAAGGAACACATGCAAACTAGAGCACTGTGAAGGTGACACATCACAATTTATATAATTTGACACTTTGAGTGCCTTAAAAAGCTTTCCACACCAAATCAAACTGGCTATGTTTCACACAGATTGTTTAATTTATGCTTATTGAGCTGGTTCTTGTCGGTGATGTTTTATGATTTTATTGCTACAAATTTGGATTCCTCTCGGCCTGAGTTTGAGAAAGAAAAAAAATAAATTTTAATTTGTGCTAATATAAAAATAGTCAAATAGATTAAAAAGAACTATAAATTAAAAAAAGATTAGAAGTCATATAGACAAGAAGAATAGGTGGATTAGCTTTTAGCTGCGTTCTCCGGTGAATTTTATCCAGGTGTTTTAACTTCTCCACTGTAAAGTTCTACAAACTAACCAAAGTTGTTTTAATCACATCATTTTAGGGCCACTTAGGAAAAGGGGGGAAAAAAAGAAACAGAAGAGTCAAAATTAAAGTAGAAACATTGAGAAAAATAAAATAAAAATAAAAAAGTCTGACTGTATTAGTTCTGTTTATTGTAACTGAGGGGTCAGGGTGTGTTTTTACAGAGTTAATGACCAAAGATTAGGTATTTGTTTTATTTGTGAGGTTCTGCTTTTACTCATACAGCAGCATTAAACAGAGGAACTTACATAACTTCCTTCAATCCTTCATAATAAGAGACTCAAACATAGACGCATCGCAAAGAACCAGAAGCTTTAAAGGCTGAGGAGGCAGTTTTCAGAAACGATCCTCACGAGCGCCGCGTCCGGTGCTGTGAATAACTGCAGCCTTGAACGGGAGCGCGTGCAAACTTCTCACTAGTTCATGCATATGGGTTCAACCAAAGGCAAGCGGAGACATGATTCCATAAATAAGAATACATTTTATTAATACAAAAGGAAATATGGTGAAACAATGCTCCGCGCCACACACACGCCGGTTCTGTGTGAACTCTACCAAGTTGCTGCCGCGGTTCGTGACTCGCTCAGCGCTCTGCCGCGTCTCCTCCAACCTGAATCAAGCTCCGAATGTACGGTCCAGTACAGGAGGAGGGAGCGTATACCGAGGTTGGCACGGGCAAAGGGGCACTCGCGCGGCTCCCGGACACGCCTCCCGGTCAGGTGAAGGAGGCGCGGAGACACGCTTCCTTCACCTGGACCGGGGGACCAAGTCCTAGATTTGCTGCGGCTTCAGACTCCGGAAAGAACTGGATCTGGGTCCAGATGAGGATCGGAGTCCGCCATTTGGTGATAGCTGGTACAGACCCAGGAACCCAATTTAGATTAACGGCGTTATTTTTCTGTCGCGATAACGGCCCACCACTAATATATATATATATACACACACACACATCATAATACATACATATGTTTTGACATTTACTTTTTCCTTCTAAGTGACCCTAATGTACCTTTGTAGTATTTGGTTGTACCTAAACTTGTTAAACAAAATTCTGCACTCTAGAAAAAGCCCTGTTTCTTAAAGCCTCCGTCTCTTTAAATTTTGGGTGTTGATGTTTTTGTGCCTCATTAAACAATGTTTTTTTCAGCAACTTAGAATTTTCAGTTTTAGCAGCCTGACTTGTAAGCTTCAAATGATACAGAAACGGGACATTTCATGCTAACGTGCAGCTTGTAGTATTAGCAGTGGTTGAAGTGGGCCGGTACGCGGCGGTACGCAGTACCGGCACTTCTAAAAATAGCTCCTTAGCGTTCCGCCACTTCTCGGGACGCTGAGAACGTACTCATAGCGTCCCGGAACGCTCAGTAGTGAGCGTCCGTTTAAATCAGGGGTGTCATTCATACGGCCCGCTAAGGGGTTCGATCCGGCCCGCTGGATGAGTTTTGAAAATAAAAAAATTAGGGCTGGGACTTTAACGCGTTAATTATGATGCACGTAATTATGATGCACGTTAAAAAAAATAACGTAACTAACGCAACTTGCGTTTGAAGCAAGGCTGAGCTCTTGTCAGCATCATTTCCTGCTGTCCAGACGCTCAAATCAGACCTTTGACGCACGCAGCCCGTGCCAAGGTCCTCCTTCGGAGGATCCAGCCCGCCCCACTCGCTTCACCTGTCTACGCGGTCGCCGTAAAACTCAGTCCTCCGCTCCGTTCTTTCACCACAAAAACCGAAAAGGATCGGCAGTGAAACTGCACGTCTCTAGCCTTATAGGTTTATTCCAGCCAGTGGAAACGGCGAGTTGCATCCAAAGCGCATTTGTTGGATGCAGCGCGCCACTGAACTTGCCGTCCTGCTCGCTGTGCCTGTCAACTTGACCAGTGAGGAATCCTCCACATCTAGTCACAGCGTGAGGCCAGGGCTTCCGATCGCGTTACGCACAGAGATAGTGCCCAAACTGGAGCATTTGCGCTCTGTGCGTCCTGGTCCGCGCCTTTGGTTCGTTTCTGGCTCAACACTCGACACGCACGCCAGCTAGAGCATCGCTGAGCTGAAGCTGATATTTTTAACTAGAGCGCTGGATGTCAGCTGGGCGCACAGATCACCATCCTGCCACTGAGGAACAAAGACCTGAATGGGTTTGGATCCAGATCTGGGTTTTCCCTCAGACCTGATCTAAATGAAACCATGGTGAAACTGATGGTGTCCGGTCAGCATCACCTGGATTTACTGGTTTTATACAGTTTTAGATGAAACACTGAGTTCCTCAAACCCAGACCCTAACCCTATTTGAAAAGATAAACCAGTACAGAACCCACACTGGTCTATAAACAATAGAGACCCTCATTGAAAACGAGGCAGAAGCCTCCAGACCAGACCCTGGGTCAGTCTGAACACTGCAAAAAACGATTCTCTCATCCAGGGTGTTTCCACATGTAGGAAATCTTTTATTATTAATATATATATATATATATTTTTAACCCCGTGTCCTGTCCGGCTGTGGAGCAAACAGAATAATGTCTGAGTGCCAAAAACAAGCCCAACAGTGTTGCTGTTTCAGGTGAGAGGTTACAGCCACTGCTATAAAACTCCTCCTGATTTTTGTTTAAATATAACCCCCAAAATCTTTATTAGAATGTTTTTATGGTTGATTGGACACGGAGCCTGAAAGTGAAGGGAAGGGTACAGAAAGAGGGATGGGGGAGAAAGTAAACAGAAAAAGAAGAGAACAAGAGACATGAAGAATCCACTTCTAGACCTGTAAATAAAGCACAAACAAACAAAACAGGGAGAAAAGATACAACAGCAACAAACAGCATATGAATACACAACAGTTGTGATATTCTTCAAATGTATACGTATACACCAGTTCAAGAGAGTTCAGTGTCAACCACAGCCCCAGTCAATGTGTCTGAAAACACCTGAGTCTGTCTTTATGTGAGCACCTTGTGATCACCTGTGTGTGTATATGCGCGCTTGTTTATGTAAGGTTTCTCTATTGAAACATTCAATAATAAGTTCGAGGAGCCACAGACCCGCCCCCAAGGCCCACGGAGGACGCAGAGGAGGTCCAGGCCCCAGACGTCCAGAGGCCACCCAGGGCACGGACACCCCAGGGAGATCGCCGTCAGGGCAGTCGCTAAACTCTCCCCCAGAGGGCGCAGAGGCTCACCCCACGTGGGCCCCCCGGCAGTCGCCGCGCTAGAGCCCCTGGGGGGTCGCGGCCAGGAGCTCACAGGCACCGCCTGCAGCCGGCCATCCAGGGTAGATCTAGCCGGAACCAGAGACCCGAGACCCAGGAGCGAACCAGCCCCAGCAGAGGCTCGACCACCCCCGGGGGCCCAGATCCCACCAGGCAGCCACAGGAAGAAGAGCAGGCAGACGCCCCCAGCCCCAGACCCCGAGACACCCCAGCACGCCACTGGAGAAAGGCACCACCAATGCCGAGGCGCAGCCAGGGAGGATAGTCTCTGCTGAGGAGGGTCTAGCATGTCACAGAAAGAGGGGGGGGGGGGGGG
>SSNR01000217.1:923685-966533 GCA_006937965.1 Callopanchax toddi
GGGGGGGGGGGGGGGGACGAAACCTGACAGAAAAACAGTCACACACAGACACAATCACTCTCCCTCCCTCATGCGTGCACACACACATTCCTGCAAACATACCAAGACACACAATAGACGCTATACACCCACTCTCGCTCCCCATGCACTCTCTATGTTCAGGACCAGGGAAAGTTTTGTGTACTTCTGCACAATTGTCTTAAGAAATATTTGTTTATCTTTTGTTTTGTAAAAGAGTTTTTGAATAAATGTGAAGATTTTCAAATGTACTTGTAATTTTTCTTGCATGAAAACATGGGGAAAAACATGCACTTGTTATTTATAGGTAATTATTTTAGGATTGTACTGGTCCGGCCCACTTGACTTCTAATTTGTCTGCATGTGGCCCCTGAACCATAATGAGTTGGACACCCCTGGTAGTGGTCAGTGAGCTCATGTCCACAACACCTCCGTGTTTGGGTTTAACCGGCATAGATATACAAATGTAGATGCCTCATTAAGCGCTGGAACCATTATCGAGGGCGTAAAGAGGCATCTGTGCATACATATGTCTATGTTCTCGTCTGCCTCTCTTCACAATGCGCAGGCGCAGACTGACCAAGGGAACAGTGGTTTCTGTGACAACCGGTCAACCGCGCATGCGTCGTTCTAGCTGCTGTTGCCGTGTTTATTAGCTTAAACAAATGATGAGAGATTGAAGGTTTCATTTTCTGTTTGGCTTTTTTGATAATTAATAAAGCAATGGAAATTAATTTTGAAATTGTAATAATTTTATGTACGTAGACAACATTTAATTTAATTTGATTATATATGAGATTTGAGCTGAGCTCCATCCCTTTCATTTTGCATTATGATGCATAGAGAGAGGGGAACGTCTTTTTACTGAGCTATATTTACACTCAGGAATCTCAACATTTCATGTTCCGACCTCCATTAAAGAGAGTACCACCACTTCTTGTTGTCCACTTCAAGCACTGAGTATTAGTAATCTGTTAGTAGAGCTAGGCCGGGTTAGGTTAGGTTATGTGAAGCCAGACTACCGGTACTATGTAGTAAAATCCTCCATGGCTTTTCTTCTGTTCATTTTGTGATTTAGAGACATTCTCACAAAAAAGAGGGAAAAAATCAACCTAAAATGTGAGAAAACGAATAAAGTACTGAAATAAAGATATTGACTAAACTCTGTTAACGATGAACAGTCGACGCTTGAAGCCTCGTTGACACAAAACTAGATGTTACATTAAAGTTTGACAAACTTTTAAAACTTCAGTCATTCTGTGGAAGTACTCACACCTTCAGCATCACTGTCTTTATGCAGACAGGCATGTTGTAGCCGTGTCAGATTAATAGCTGTGTGGCGTGTTCCAGGCATCAATCTTCCATCAGCGCTGACTGCTGATATAATTACTACACACAGTTCGTCATTTTCTTCTGGTTTCTCCACTTGTCCCTGTGAAACAACCAATTTCCTCTGAACAATTCCATTTACCTCTCGGCTTTCTTTTCTCCCTGGTGTCAGCAGCTTTACACCTTGCTCCCGACTGGCTCAGAAATAAATTCATGACTTACTATTGAACAGTCTTTAATACATCATTCAGTGTCTCTCTGAACAAAGAATCCATCAATTAATTAAAGGTCAGCCAAGTAATTAAATTACAAAGAGATTCAGCTAACAGCTAACATCAGGGATGTTCTCAGCAAATCAGAAAAGTAAACCCCATTAAAACCAGAAAACCTAGATAACATTGAATATTTACTGTATATAAAAAGTTACACCTATCTGGAGGGGAGACACAACAGTCTGATCATATAAAATTTACTATGTATGTACAGGTCAGACAGGGCAAGATTCAACAAAAGATAAAAGCTTCTGCAGGTACAATCTAGGGTTTGATATATGCATTTAACCTTTAATGCAGACCTAGGGTTGGATGATGCATCAAATAATACAGGGTACAATAATACATGAGTATTTCACACGTCATGAAGTAAATCTATCTCTAAAGGCTCTAGTGTAGTCTATTTTATCTGCTAGAACTCTCGGTTACCTATTAGAACTCTAATTGACCAGTTAGAACTCTAATTGACCAGTTAGAACTCTATGTTATATGTTAGAACTCTAATTGACCGGTTAGAACTCTATGTTATATGTTAGAACTCTAATTGACCAGTTAGAACTCTAATTGACCAGTTAGAACTCTATTTGACCAGTTAGAACTCTAATTGACCAGTTAGAACTCTATGTTATATGTTAGAACTCTAATTGACCAGTTAGAACTCTGTGTTACCAGTTAGAACCTAATTGACCAGTTAGAACTCTGTGTTACCAGTTAGAACTCTACTTGTCCAGTTAGAACTCTGTGTTATCAGTTAGAACTCTAATTGACCAGTTAGAACTCTAATTGACCAGTTAGAACTCTATGTTATATGTTAGAACTCTAATTGACCAGTTAGAACTCTAATTGACCAGTTAGAACTCTATTTGACCAGTTAGAACTCTAATTGACCAGTTAGAACTCTATGTTATATGTTAGAACTCTAATTGACCAGTTAGAACTCTGTTACCAGGTAGAACCTAATTGACCAGTTAGAACTCTGTGTTACCAGTTAGAACTCTACTTGTCCAGTTAGAACTCTGTGTTATCAGTTAGAACTCTAATTGACCAGTTAGAACTCTAATTGATCAGTTAGAACTCTGTGTTACCAGTTAGAACTCTATTTGACCAGTTAGAACTCTGTGTTACCAGTTAGAACTCTATTTAACCAGTTAGAACTCTGTGTTACCAGTTAGAACTCTAATTGACAAGTTAGAACTCTGTGTTACCTGTTAGAACTCTATTTGACCAGTTAGAACTCTGTGTTACCTGTTAGAACTCTAATTGACCAGTTAGAACTCTGTGTTACCAGTTAGAACTCTAATTGACAAGTTAGAACTCTGTGTTACCTGTTAGAACTCTATTTGACCAGTTAGAACTCTGTGTTACCTGTTAGAACTCTAATTGACCAGTTAGAACTCTGTGTTACCAGTTAGAACTCTAATTGACAAGTTAGAACTCTGTGTTACCTGTTAGAACTCTATTTGACCAGTTAGAACTCTGTGTTACCTGTTAGAACTCTAATTGACCAGTTAGAACTCTGTGTTACCAGTTAGAACTCTAATTGACAAGTTAGAACTCTGTGTTACCTGTTAGAACTCTATTTGACCAGTTAGAACTCTGTGTTACCTGTTAGAACTCTAATTGACCAGTTAGAACTCTGTGTTACCAGTTAGAACTCTAATTGACAAGTTAGAACTCTGTGTTACCTGTTAGAACTCTATTTGACCAGTTAGAACTCTGTGTTACCTGTTAGAACTCTAATTGACCAGTTAGAACTCTGTGTTACCTGTTAGAACTCTATTTGACCAGTTAGAACTCTGTGTTACCAGTTAGAACTCTAATTGACCAGTTAGAACTCTATTTGACCAGTTAGAACTCTTTTTGACCAGTTAGAACTCTGTGTTACCAGTTAGAACTCTATTTGACCAGTTAGAACTCTGTGTTACCTGTTAGAACTCTATTTGACCAGTTAGAACTCTGTGTTACCTGTTAGAACTCTAATTGACCAGTTAGAACTCTAATTGACCAGTTAGAACTCTATTTGACCAGTTAGAACTCTATTTGACCAGTTAGAACTCTATTTGACCAGTAAGAACTCTATTTGACCAGTTAGAACTCTGTGTTACCAGTTAGAACTCTATTTGACCAGTTAGAACTCTGTGTTACCTGTTAGAACTCTATATGACCAGTTAGAACTCTATTTGACCAGTTAGAACTCTGTGTTACCAGTTAGAACTCTATTTGACCAGTTAGAACTCTATTTGACCAGTTAGAACTCTGTGTTACCTGTTAGAACTTTATTTGACCAGTTAGAACTCTGTGTTACCTGTTAGATATCTATTTGACCAGTTAGAACTCTGCGTTACCTGTTAGAACTCTATTTTACCAGTTAGAACTCTATTTGACCAGTTAGAACTCTGCGTTACCTGTTAGAACTCTATTTGACCAGTTAGAACTCTATTTGACCAGTTAGAACTCTAATTGACCAGTTAGAACTCTAATTGACCAGTTAGAACTCTATTTGACCAGTTAGAACTCTAATTGACCAGTTAGAACTCTAATTGACCAGTTAGAACTCTAATTGACCAGTTAGAACTCTATTTGACCTGTTATAACTCTGTGTTACCTGTTAGAACTCTATTTGACCAGTTAGAACTCTAATTGACCAGCTAGAACTTTATTTGAGCAGTTAGAACTCTGTGTTACCTATTAGAACTCTATTTGACCAGTTAGAACTCTATTTGACCAGTTAGAACTCTAATTGACCAGTTAGAACTCTGTGTTACCTGTTAGAACTCTGTGTTACCTGTTAGAACTCTTAATTGACCAGTTAGAACTTTATTTGACCAGTTAGAACTCTGTGTTACCTGTTAGAACTCTATTTGACCAGTTAGAACTCTGTGTTACTTGTTAGAACTCTGTGTTACCTGTTAGAACTCTAATTGACCAGTTAGAACTTTATTTGACCAGTTAGAACTCTGTTACCTGTTAGAACTCTAATTGACTAGTTAGAACTTTATTTGACCAGTTAGAACTCTGTGTTACCTGTTATAACTCTATTTGACCAGTTAGAACTCTAATTGACCAGTTAGAACTTTTTTTGACCAGTTAGAACTCTAATTGACCAGTTAGAACTTTATTTGACCAGTTAGAACTCTGTGTTACCTGTTAGAACTCTACTTGACCAGTTAGAACTCTAATTGACCAGTTAGTACTTTTTTTGACCAGTTAGAACTCTAATTGACCAGTTAGAACTTTATTTGACCAGTTAGAACTCTGTGTTACCTGTTAGAACTCTACTTGACCAGTTAGAACTCTAATTGACCAGTTAGAACTTTATTTGATCCTCCTTGATCTTAGTGCGGCCTTTGATACTATTGATCATTCCATCCTCCTACATTGTCTGCAGTTTCATGTTGGTGTTTCTGGTTCAGCCCTCTCCTGGTTCACATCTTACCTCTCTAACAGATCTCAGTATATCTCTATAAACAACTGCACATCTGATATCACACCAGTAACCCATGGTGTCCCTCAGGGCTCGGTTCTTGGTCCCCTTCTTTTCATCATCTACATGCTACCCCTTGGGCGTATCATTCGCCACCATGGACTTCAATTTCACTGCTATGCCGATGACAGCCAACTCTACCTATCTACTAAAAACACCACCTCCACTACTGTCTCCACTAGAATGAATCAAAATTAACTCTATTTGACCAGTTAGAACTCTAATTGACCAGTTAGAACTCTAATTGACCAGTTAGAACTCTATTTGACCAGTTAGAACTCTATTTGACCAGTTAGAACTCTAATTGACCAGTTAGAACTCTAATTGACCAGTTAGAACTCTATTTGACCAGTTAGAACTCTATTTGACCAGTTAGAACTCTAATTGACCAGTTAGAACTCTAATTGACCAGTTAGAACTCTATTTGACCAGTTAGAACTCTATTTGACCAGTTAGAACTCTAATTGACCAGTTAGAACTCTAATTGACCAGTTAGAACTCTATTTGACCAGTTAGAACTCTAATTGACCAGTTAGAACTCTAATTGACCAGTTAGAACTCTATTTGACCAGTTAGAACTCTAATTGACCAGTTAGAACTCTATTTGACCAGTTAGAACTCTAATTGACCAGTTAGAACTCTAATTGACCAGTTAGAACTCTATTTGACCAGTTAGAACTCTAATTGACCAGTTAGAACTCTAATTGACCAGTTAGAACTCTGTGTTACCTGTTAGCGCTTACAGATATGCATCGGCTCTGCTTGGTTTTGTCCGGTTTCGAAGCAGAGCCCATACTTTTTCACGGCCCTGCTCCTCCGTGGTCTGAGCGGGGCTACACAGCGGGGCTACACGCCCACTGATTGGTCGACTGAAGTCTCGCGCTGACCTACAGGCTTTCCGTTTGTTTCTTCAGACCTGCTGCTGCTGCAGAACGGCTTCCTGCATCATGCGATGCATTATTTCATGCTGTTCACAAAGCTGGATCGCTAGCACCGGCTAACTGGAGTATAATAATTACAATAATTATAATTTCCACGAGGTTATCCATTGTTTTCACCATCAGTGTGATCCAATAGTCTGTTCACAATTGCTTTGTTTACCAAGGACTGGCGCTCATGTGTGACGTCAGATTTCCCCTCGCCACTTTCTTGCTGAACTTTTAAGGTGCCGCCCATCTGCTCGCTCACTTCCACATTCCTGAGAAGCCAGTCAAGAATCATCCCCGACGGACTGAGTGGGGGCGAGCTGATACTATCAAACCGAGCAGAGCCGATGTTTATCTGTATGTGTTACCTGTTAGAACTCTATTTTATCTGTTAGTAAACCGATACGATTTAGCATTAGAAACAGTCTCATTCAACATTGTAGAGGTAATAAATGCTAATAACTTTAAGAACACCACTTCATAATGACCTAATTGAACGCCGATACAGAATGTATATAAGCATTAATCTGATCAGTGCAGCACAAACACTTAAACTCACTAGAACTGTTGGGAGATGATTGTTCTCCCATTAGGACGCTTCAGGAGAACAATCAGCTCACAGCTGGAGCTCCAGATTAGGAGACATGTTGTTGTTGCCTCACAAACAGAAACACATGCTAACGTCACGTTGGCTGACTTCAAACCCACTCTGTGACTTCAGCCGGTTATGGTTTGTTTGCCTTTCTCTGCAGGAGCTCATCCTGACAGCTGTTGAAGGAATCTTCCTGGTAATCCACCTGAGACGTTTTCTGATTTTAATAATTAAGACTGAAAGACTTTGATTTGTGCTGATGGATTGGAACCCTCCCACAGGTGAGGAGTCGTCTGACATGTCTGATGCTGTCCGCCTCCCCAGACAGCAGCCTGACTGCCAGGTGGCCCAGTTTTTCCTCATCACTCCACGACAAACTGCAGCTGGAGGAGTTCTGGATGTTCAACTCCGAGGAGGAAACTCCAAGTTACAGACGAGATCCGAACCTCCAGAGCTCAGAGAGCGCCGTGTGTGTCCGACATCTCTCCAAACTTCTTCCACAGTGATGAATGAGTCCGCTGTTTTCCCACAGCATCATGGGAAATCTCACCACGGAGAGTTGGTCAACCTGTTTTCCTCATGTTGTGAGGACCTATTAGAGAAAACCCTCTAAATCTCTACACTTTTGGTGTAATTGTTTAACTTTTCTTATTTCTTTAATTTAGAACTCATGTTCAGTTCTGGTTAGAGTCACGGTTATTCTAAATAAATTAACGTAATTCAATCAAATGTCCTCAGAAAAGATCGAAACAGCTGTGTGTGTGCATGTGTGTGAGTGAGTGTGTGTGTGCCCTGAGATTAATGGGACTCGGAAAGATTGTGACAGGGAGAGAAATGAGGTAAACGGATGATAGAGAAAGAAACAGAAACACAGACAGAGGAGCACTTTTGTGCTTTTATGAATGGAAATGAAAACTGGAGAGTCGATGTGCCACTTTACTCCAAAAGCAAATAGAATCAGCTGAAGATGAGCTGTGAATAAATGGAGAGGTGGATGGACTGAAGGAAGGAGGGAGGAGGATGTGAGGGAAGGAACCGGAGGACGGGAGGAGGAAGGAAACAACGTGGCTTCATTTAACTCAAACCTTGACTTCTTGTTGGCTCACTACAGATATACAGTATACTCAGGAACATAATGCAAAGTTCAAATAAAAGCAAGCACCCCCTGGTGGCTGGCTGCAGTATAAGGTTTTAAGGCCCGCCCATTCTATGTAAACGAATAGAAGATTTTCTGGATTTAAAAGATGATTAGTAATTGGTAAATAACTATTCTAATAAAGATTTTTATTTGTATAAAAAATATAAGTCAGGTGGAGCATTAACGTCTCACCTGGAACAGAAACACTGTTGGGCTTGTTCTGGCACTCAGACATCTACTCTGTTTGCTCTACAGCCGGACAGGACACGGGGTAAAAAAAAAAAAAATTAGTAGTAAAAATAATCAGCTCTCATCCTGATGGGCCTGACTTCTGACAGACGTTTAATCATGAAATAAAAAGGAGGAAAAAAGGCTTCATCGTGTCAGAATAACCCAGTGGAACCTGAAGCATGTCATGTACGTTACCTTCAAATAAGATTTCTATTTTTTAAGCTCAGATTTGCTCTCTAATGGTTCCTGCTCTGATGGGAATTCCTCCCTGGTTTTCCAAACAGATTCCAGCCGGTGATCCTGACTGAGACATCAATAATCCACTGGTCATCACATCAAAACTCTACAAACTTCATCTTTAAAGAAAAAACATCATTTTAGTCACAGCTCTAAACTTATTAACAATTCATTTAAATTAATCATGTTAAAACAATTCTCTATCAAATACATCTTAATAAATAAACGCAATATGTCAACCTTGGTAATACAGGTCCAATTTAATAAATAAACTTCAACATAATGACATTTATTTTAAGGAAAAGCACAAATCTGGGCTGATTTGTTAAAAGGACACGAGGTGTTTTACTCTAAATGTCTCCAGTCTGCTGGAGGATTCCTGTTTTTGATAACAGACTAAGTTTAATGGAGGACAGAAGATCGGAGGCAAAGAGGAGAGAAAAGTGTTCATTTTCTGATAACATGCAAAATCCATCGTAACCATGGTAACAGGCTTACTTTATTCTTTATTTTAAATACAGAAAAAAAATAATAAAAGTGTTGAGCATTAAGTTATTGAACAGCAGGAGTCTTGAAATAAATGACACATCGTTCTGCATTACTGAGTCGTGTTTGACTTGAATGATTTCACAGCTCACTTTGTTTTCTGAAAATCTGTGACGAAAAAAGATTTCATTAGTGAGGATGGATGTAACGGATGAGAAAAAAGGTTTAATAAATGGAGAGAGTTGACAGTTATTTCATCCTGATGTTGAGAGGTTGGTAGTGGTGAGGATGTATAAACACGAGGATAAAACCATTACAATGAAAACCTTTATTAGTGAGGATCTGAATAGTGAGGATTAACGTCTTTTAATAGTGAAAAAGTAAAACATGAGGATAAACCTGGTTCAAGGATTAAATTATTAGTGAGGATAAAAAACGATTATGAAACTTTTTTCGAAATGATCTAAATAGTGACTCTTTAAAGCAGCTATCTGGAGCATTTTTCTCTGTATCAAAGTTTTCTAAATGTTTTAAATGATATTTCAGGTCTAAACTATGATCTATGGTAGAGTTCCACAACATCTGTCATTCTGATGAAGACCCTCCTTCCTCCTAGAGACCCCTTTGCATTATTTCTGGCTGCCGAACTTTTTCAGCCAATAATATCATGAACTGTGGCTGAGAGCAGGCAGAAGGACCCAAGGTGCTGCCAAGCAGGAGCGGAGAAGGAGGTACAATCCAAAAAAGTAAAAAGGCATTTATTAGGGGTGCACCGATTGCAGTTTTCTGGCCCATCACCGATCTTTAGACAACCTTTTCTGCCGATCTCGATTTTTTTTTGCCGATCACGTATTTTTCATAACTAGAAGCCAATTACTTTAATGTTTCCATTTTTATTGAGTAAATTGAATGAATACTCACAAAACATGAGGTAGTGTCCTCTAAAATAAAAATTATATATGTATATATAAAATATAAGCAATTAATTAATAAAGCCAATAAAAAAGGTGCCTCTTAAAAATAAAACAAGAGATGTGAACCATTAACAAAGCCCTTTTCTCAGGTCCTCCTTTAATTAATAGAACTTTCTGCCTGTAATTTTATAAAAACACTTGTTAAACCTACTCTAATAAACACTTCCAGCATTAACTCTGTGCATTGTGTAAATAACTTCAACATAGTGTCTCTAAACTGACTAACAGAGCAGAAATCATCCAGATTCACTTAATGCTGCTCATCTCTTCACCTTATAGGTTTTCTAACTGCGGCTGTGTGCCACTTGACTACTCGGCTCCCGTAGATTTTACTTATGGTGCATTTAATGCACCTTGTAAAAACGAGGACATAGCAGCTAAACTATGGGATAATCTACCGATTAAACGCGGAGTCATTGCTGTTAGATCACGGCCACGGGACAGTTCTCCCCCGCGCCCCTCTAATGAGAGACACGCTGGAAAGATACGTTCTGCATTTAGCCTCAAGTTGTGTCCGATGCACGCTGAAGCTACCGCCACCGGCGACGCTGTCCGCTCTCAGATCAGTGAACTCCGTTTTTGCTTTTTCCGTCATACGGACTGCAACTATAGAGAAAGAGACGAGTGGAGAGCTGAACCAGCTCACTTTGTTGTAGTTTAAAGCGTTAGCAGCCGCGCTAGCAGCTGTTAGCTTTAATCTCGGGTACAACTTCTCTGATGTTTAGCCTGGCGGGGTCCGATGAAAGTCTGGCGGGCCGCCAGGCTTATAAAGCGCTGGGGGAAACCCTGAGTGTAGCACGGACGTGATGTAGCGTGCGGAAGGGAGGGAGGCAGTCTGCACCTCCCGGGAACAGGAGAAAAAAGCTGATTTAAAAGTCTATAACAAGATCGAGGATCGGATGGGAATATGGTCGATTTACGATCCCCTCAAATTAACGTGATCGAGGCCGATCGATCGGTGCACCCCTATGTATTTATTAAATAAACTAAACAGGGCAGACAGAAACAGGACTAAGACTGTGACAAGAACCCTGACTATGACAAAACAGATGAACCAACAACCTGACTAGAAACAGGAGGGCTTATATACAGAAGGAGCAGAATCAATGGAACAAGAAACACCTGAGGATCATTGACACGTGAGGGAGGGTGGTCTCATTTCTATCTATTCCCTGACTACTGATGGATTTACTTTTATTTTTAAACATTTCTCCTCACAGAATGGCAAGGCTTGCCAAGGATGCACGCTTATTTTGGTCAAGAACTTCCTTGATGACCGACCGAGTCATTTCTGGGTTCAGCTTCAGAGTCCAGCACGGCATCAGCTCGCTGCTACAGAGAGCCACGTATTAAAGGCCCAGCATGGAAGACAGCTCAGGCAGAGCCTGCTACAGTGTGACAACATGGTTTGTGAACTGTGAGTGATTAAAACCTACAGTTTGAGGAGGAGTTGCACAGTTTATGCCCAGTTTACAAACGGAGGTAATGCGCCGTGTGAAAGCGAGTGCATGTCGAAGTGTTTTGGGGGGAGGAGCCGTTGGACGCTGGATTCAAAAACTGCTCTCTCGTTGAAATAATCCATCTAGCTGCTTGAATGTTTTTCATTAGCAGTTTTTTAAAATCTGTACAATATATTTTTGTGATGATGTAAAAAGTGAAGATGAAATTATTCATTGCTGGAGATCTAAATAGTGAGGAATAATCAGTTTTTATTAGTGGTGATAAAACATATGAGGATGAAACAGTTTTAATTAGTGAAGAAGTAATACATGGGGATAAATCCTGTTGTATTACTGATATTAAAAGTGAGCGTAAAACACTGATGTAGCAACTGAGGAATAACTTTAATTTGTGAGGAATATTTTCATGAGGATCTAAATAGTGAAGATTTGAACAGTTTCTCATTAGTGAGGAAGTAAATAACTTTTTGTGAGGATCAAAGTAGCAAAGATTAAATGTGTTTCATTAGTAATATATTTAAAATGTGTATAATATTTTTTGTTATGAGGTAAAAAGTGAGGATGAAATGATTTTATGGCTGGGATCTACTTAGTGAGGATTAAACATTTAGTGAGGATTAAACAGTTTCAATAAGTGAAGAAGTAAAACTTGAGGATAAACTTTGTTCTGTTAGTGAGGATAAAAGGAGAAGAGAACATTGTGAGGATGTAACTGAGGATCACATTTTTCATTAGTGAGACTCAATTTTTTTGTAAGGATGTAAAAATCAAAGATCAAATGTTTTTAGTTAGTGAAGAAGTCAAACTTATGGATAAACAGGAATTTATTTGTGAGGATAAAATGTTTTTGTAAGGATGTAAACATTTTGAGAATTACACTGTTTTCATGGGCGAGGGGGAGAAGGGGAGGAAAACCATGTTTGATTATTATGAATGATGTATTGAGGAGGACATTTTTCAGAGGATCTTTAGAATTAAAAAAATAAATGTTATTTAATGTTTTAAAATGTGAGAATAAAAACTTGTGAGAGGGTAACAAGATTAAACTTGTTAAAGAGGATCTGAAATAGTGAGGATTAAATGTTTTATTAATGAGGAAAAAAGTGACAAAATATTTTGCGAGGGTCTAAATAGTGACAAAGTTTTCATTAGTAAGGCTTTAAAAAGGGAGGAAGAACTCAGTTTTATTAGAGAGGATGTAAAAAGTGAGGATGAAATGTTTTGTAATCTCACAATTTAATGTTTTTTATCCTGGTTTTATTAGTGATGATGCAAACACTAAGGAAGTATCATTCTTGTGAGGATCTAAATGGTGAAGAATAAATGTTTTTTTTATTAGTGAGGAAATGTATAAAGCTGGTTTTATTAGAGGATTTAAAGTGAGGATCAAGTAGTTTCTAGAGCTGAATGGTGAGGTAGTTCTTAGAACTGCAGTCTCTGTGTGGAGTTAGCACTGGTTTCCTCCCACAGACCAGAAACCCTGGTGACTCTAAATGGTCTCCAGGTGTGAGACAGTTTGTCCTGTGTGTCTCCATGTGTCCCTGTGATGGACCTGTCCAGGGTGTCCCCCGCCTCTCGCCCTGTGATGCTGGAGATAGAAACCAGCTCTGACTGGATCAGAGAATGGAGGGATGGAAATGGTTAGTAGTGAGTGATGAGGAAATACTTCTTTAATTTTAAGCTGTGAAAGTTGTTCTGACAAAAAGGATTTTCACACGACTCAGTAAAACTAGTTTCATTTAATACCCCCCCCCCCCATCTGATCCATTAGTCTGCTGATAGAGGCTCTTATATTGATTTTGTTCATTTTTACATTAATCAGGTCAGCATCTTTTTTTCTTTCAGCAGCTGCTTTGCTTTGATTTTTACTTTAAATGATTCATTTCTGATGAGTTTTAAATTGTAGTTTTACTTTCCAGCTCCAGATTCTGATTGGTCAGTCAAACTCCCCACTAATCCTAATCTCCATTAATAGGATCAATTAAACCAGCTGTAATCCTGGATTTGACCTTTTGAATGTGAAAATAAACTCAGTCAAATTAAACTGCAGTGAAATCTCAAAAACTTTGTTTGGAGGAAAGAAAAAGGTTTTGTTTTGCTCGTCCTGCTGCCAGTGGATTATTTCCTCTCTGACAGCAACAACAACAACAAACACAGATAACGTCACGCCGACTCCTCCTTCCTGCTCGCCTCCTGTCTTCCTCCTTTTCCATCTCCCTCGTTCTCTTTCTCCTCCTAATCCCATTTTTTTCTTGATGGTTCATTTCAATATGAATGAAAGCTGAGCGGATTTTCCTCCAGACAAAACACAACATTCATTTGCAATTTTAATTTAATTTCTCTTCGACTTCATTCACACAGACACAGAAGCTGGATTCAGTGGTGTGTGTGTGTGTGTGTGTGTGTGTCTAAATAATTACATATGCCAGTTTTAATTAAGTTTCCTTATAGCTGAGGTCAAATGGAAATGCATTCACCTCTTAATGAGTCTCTACATGTGGGTTTTTAAGCACTTGTTTTACAGCAACATCTCAGAATCCTGAACTCTGATTGGTTGCAACAAATTTAAAGATGGAGAAAAAAAAAAGTTTTGTGGGGCTGAACTGTGGAAACTGTTGAAAGTTTTGTTGACTTCATGATTTTCCAGAAATAAACAAGTTTTGGTTTGATCATTACGGCCAAACACATTTATAACTACACCTGTAGACATATGCTGTTGAAATGATCCATGCATCATTTTTAATTTAAATCATTCACACTGTTTGATTTTGTACATATGTCACTAGAGGAGACTGATTTACACTTTTCCTGACACGCCTGACCTGTTTTTGAGAAGGCAGCAGTGCAGCAGGTTGCTCACCTTCCTTCTCCTGAGACACAAACACCATCGGCCCCTAGGAGACAGTAAATATTTCAAGCCGTGTGTCACAAACAGTGCAGGTTTTTGGGAAGCTAATGCTTTTTCCCTGGTAAGTTTTTGAACGCATTTCCCTCAAAATTTATATAAGTGGACGATTTAAACGAGAGCGAAACACCAGCAGAGTTTGGATTATTCATCTTCTTTTGAAAAGGTTTTAGGAATTAAAAGCATTTGTAAAACCTTAATTTGCTCCTGCATAAGCTGCACAAAGCTTTGGTAAATCATGGTCTCAGTGAGCCTAGTATAGTAGACCTCAGTTCTGCTCTGCAGACAGTCTGGTTTACCAGGCTAGGTCTCAGTCTGACATGATGTTAAATCCTTAATATTCTTTTGGGTTACCTGTTTTGGGTCCCACCTCTTGATAAGATGTCATATTTTACACCCAAAACAATTAAAAAAAAAAAAAAACAGGAATCCTGGAATTATATTTTAACCTAAAGCCTCTGAGAAGAAAGTTTGAATTAATACTGTTAAACTCTTTTTCATCTACTGCAGAAAGGATAAAAACTAAAATTAGAAACTGTATTTGAAACATGTTTTATTCACTCAGAGCTCTGAACGCATTTCTCCTCTTTTTCTTTGTTTACATTCGTCTCCCATAAGGCATCTTTCAAATCACAGCCCCAGAAATGTTTGTCAGAATCCTATCGGTGCGACTCAGGCGCTCCCAGAACGTCTCCATGTCGGAATGTGAGGCTGGATATCGTCGAGGGACAGACGGTGATGTGATGCTTCACGTCCTCGTATCTTGTTGGTTTTAACAGGGATGTTCTGTTTTTCTGCATAAGGAGTAGGGAAGTAAAATCCCTTCACTAGTGGGATGAACGTGGAGGGGAATTTTAATGCCAGCTCTCCACTTGAGGGGGATGGATGTCAGTATCAGGTATAAACTGGACCCGTGACAGCAGGAACCGCTGAGCGCTTCACTGATCGATGGATCTGCCGTCAGTCGAGTTTATACAATGACTTCAAGTCAAACACGCACCAGAGTCTCTCCACCTGATAAATGTCCAGGAAAATGATTAGGATTCACAGAAAGTCTTCCAGTCTTCTACAACAAATAACGTTGTGGACCAAACTTCTCATGGAGGAGAACCTAAATGGTTTCTGCTCTGGAGTCGACGACAGCAGAGGGATGTGGTGGTGAGGTTGGTAGAACTGCTGCTCGCAGCGAGGAGGAGTGGAGTTGAAATGTTCTCTTCAGGCATGCGTGGGTTTCCTCCCACGAACCAACGGGCATGCTGGTTAAATTTAATCCTCTTTGGATTAAAGCGTCTGTTAAATGAACGTATACATGGGTTGAAATGAGAAAACAGAATACATCCATGACTCAGAGGTCAAAGTTCAACAACTGAGTCAGGAAATCCAGAGGATTCCCTCCTGAATCCATGACATTGAGCGGAGTCTCTAGAAACAGGAAGTAGTCCTCTGACTGGAGCAATACGCATGGCTAATCAGATCAGGAGAGACACTGCTGCAGATCAGTGCCTAATTAGTGGTCTTAGTTGATATTTTGATACACCGCCATCGATCCAAGAGATTTAGATCTTAATAAGGCTCATTATGTTCTATTTATTGAAACATGGCTGCTCACAAACATCTTTGAACTAAAACATTTGTCTCACAATAAACAAAACAAGGTTCCAGGCAGCAGATGTTTAATAACTCAGCAGCTAAATTCACTTCCTATTTTATAAAAACTAAAACGTGACGAAGCTTTTTTCCCGAACGTCGGTTAACAGGATCAGGGTCAGACTTACACTCTGACCTGCTGTACCAACACCACTGCAGTTCTCCCTTTGAACAGCAGGTGTCTCTAATGAGAACTCAGTACTGAACCTGAAACTGCATCAGAAGACTACTTCCTGTTTCTATAAACTCCACCCACTTTGAGTGATGTCACCAGTGGGTGTTGGTTCTGTTCTTCAGACGGAGACAAACTGAATCTCACTCCAGGTTCATAGTTTCCTCTTTTAAATCCATTTTTTAATATCTCCCAACACAAGAAACCAAAGCAGTGCAAACAGGAAGTAGGACTCCAGTGTTGTCTGCAACTTCCTGTCTCCTTTAGGTTTTGGTCCACAGCCTTAATCATCATCATCATGAACACCATTTTAAATCAACATAAACTTTAAATTCCACATGTTTAACATCACATTAGTATCATTTACAGTGTTAATCCTACACGTGGTGCGCTTCGTGTCTGTAAACCACATTTCCCTGACTGGACCTCATTGGTTCAGAATGAGCTCCTCCTCTCTGCCAGGAGTCCTCATCACATTAGAATCTGAATTATCGATGTTTTAGTTGTGACGGGTGCTGTTCCCACCACCGCTGTGGTCTTCATCTTCATCACACACTCACACACACACACACACACACCACTGGACACAGAATGTATAGAGGCAGGCAGGCCCATTAGTTCATATATGGCTCAAATATTAACATCGACACTGGATCTAACAGAAGAGGAGCAGCTTCAAAAAGTCTCTTCAACTTGTCAGAAGTTCGACACAAAAGGCTCTTTTCAAACTTTCTTTTTTTAGATTTAGAAATCGTTCCCTAAAGATGCATTTGGAATAAAGAGGCACTGTGTGTGTCCATCGTCTGTTCCACTCTCCAGTCGGACAACGGGGTCTTTTTACATTTAAAACTTATCACACATCGGAGATCCGTCGCTGTGGTAAAATCCATCTCACTGGGAGAAAATGATCAAGTTCAATCCATTCAGAATCCACTGCAGAGGCCAAGAAAAAAACAGGATATGCCCAGTGGAGGAGTTCAGTTCACATGTTTAAAATCCATCAGTCTACAGAGGAGACGTTTTCCTCTGAGCCACAAAATCCACAGAAACAAGGAATCCTCCTCACCACAGGGAAAAAAATCATGAAGGGATCAGTAATCCGTAAAATCCAACAGAAACTCAGATCCATCAGGATATAAAGTCAGTCAATACATGGCTACAAATGACAGCATCACACTGTAAAGTCCATCCTGTTGACCTGTCTGAAAGTCCACTGATAATCCATCAGGTCAACAGGAACATGTCATTTAAAAAGTCACATCATCTGCATATAAAAACACGTCTCATTCGGCTGTTGACTCAGACAGTGCCTTCAGTTCGGCTCATTTGTTTATCCTGGTTAGAACACAAACAAATGAGTAGACTGAAATCTTTTGATTTGATTTAGTTACTAGTGGAATTCTAACTTTATTTGTGCTTTTATTCCCAGAGCTGGGGTTTCCCGTTTGTTCTGGGACGTAGGAAAAGGAAGCAGCTGTATGGCTCTTGTTTTATGGGTGCTCTTCAGACAGAGTGGTAACAGGATATATCTGGAAAATTTGAAGCAACATAACGAGAAATAAAAATATACATGCTAACTAGCATGTAGCTACCGACAGCCAACCATAAACATTTGTAATTTCTTATTTCATCGGATTGCTACAAAATCAAAAGATGCTAAAATGTTAAGGAGGGTCGTTTACTGCCAAACAAATTTAAGGTGGTCGGATTTTGGGACTATCAGTTCTTGCACTGGAGACTGAAGTATTTAAAAAAATAAGTACACCTTTTCCAGTACTTCACATTGGGGATGATTTACACATGAACAGTACATATTTACTGAAAACGATGATTTCACTTCCTCGTCGATGCACTGACTCTGGTTGTGAGGGCTGATACTGGGCGATCACTGGTTTTTGTACAGCTCTGACCTGCTGAAACCAATTGTGGAATCTTCAGATTTATCTAAAAAAACTACAAATCCCAGAATGTTTTTAAACAATTCTAATTAACTTGAAAATGATGACTTTATAAGTAAAACCTTCCACATGGACGATCTGTTAGCATGAATTAGTGCTGAGTGAGTTCACATTAGTGGTGGGGTGTTAAACCTTTAGAGTGTCAGACTGGCCGATCACGGACTGAACATTGTCCGATTTCGATCACCAGCTGACTTTCAAGTACTGTTAAAACCTTGAAAATACCGTGTTAAAACCAAAATATTTTCAAGGATTTCAAGCACCTGAAAGAACTCTGGAAAATCTATTTTTCCATCAGAGAACACCAAAGTAATCCCTCTGTTTATAAATGTGTGTGGTCAGAGTTTATAGCATTTCATGGTGAGGCTTCATAGTACACGGATAATAAATGAAAACTTTGAAGTCACTCCCTATTATTAAGCGTTTTCTTTCTCTATTTTTACTGACTGTGAAACTGCAGGGCTAAACGTTCTGGATAATAAACATTTGTTTGGGTTGATGCAGATATTTGATATGAAAGCTGAACAGGAAATTAAACTATTACCTTTTAATCTGCCCTGCAGTTTAAAATATTATAAAAAAATCTAAAAGTGAGTGGGTGTTCAAGTGTTTCTTCTAAATCTGAAGCAGGCTGTTAACTTGCTTGTTAAATGAACTAACAGATCATTATGTTAAAGTCAACTTAAAGCTAACCTGATCTGTTAGTTGAGACCAGTAAACAGGAATAAACCCAGTTTAAACTGACAGTCAAACCAGATTAAATTAGTTGATACCGTTGTGTTTTTTAGGTTTGATCTTTTTTTTATTATTTTCTGTTTGAAATCTACCTCACATCCAGCTCTGTTCATTAAAACAACAAAATAAAACAAACATTGTCACTCTTCACAGGACAAATCATTTCCACATGTGGCGTCTTGCTGGTTTAGAGCAACATGTTCAAACTACAATCTGAAGGACACTGATGAAGCAACAAAAGCTCGAGTTTTTGATCAGGACAAAAACAAAGAGGCTCTTTAAATTCAAACTGAGCGGTTTGACTGTTGTGACGAGTTAATGAGATTTCTGAGTGCTGTGAACAGAATCCACACGGTGTTAATTACTACACTGTTCAGTGATCAACATGCTGCTGATTACTGGAGGAACCGCCTTCACATCTCAGCTGGTTTCATTTGCTTCTGATCTGCAGCCAAACAAAATGCTACAAATTACAATCAGAAAGTTCTAAACATGAAAGGTTTGTTGAATTATTTTTGCTTTAATCGGTTGTTTTTTAAGTTTAATCGTCCTATAAATGTGTGCACTTGTAGTAAAGTTTTTGTAAATGCAGCAGTTACAGAAGCTGCCACCTCTCAAAAAGCTCAGTCCACTCTGATTGGTCAGCTTCAGTAGCCTGATCAGGCTCCGCCCATTTTATTGGCTCTCCTAAAATACTGAAGCCAGTTTACTCGGTTTTTGGACCAAAATGTTTCCATACATATCAGATGATTGGCTCAATGATCAAGATTTTAACTGTTTTTAGGAAAATGTAAAGAAAAATGTATAACTCCTCAAAAAAAAACTATATTTATTGGATCTAAAAGTGAAACATATTAAACAAAGTTTGCTCAAACAGACCTTTTTTACTTAGTATTAGGAGTTTAACGCCCATACTATCCTGATGTTTTCTGTCTGCATGTGTTGTTTTTGTTTCATCTCCTCCAGACAAATTCATTAATGTGACACATCTGTTTGCAGTTTACTATATCAAACCACAATCCTTGCTGGCTGACCCAAACAAAGTTGGATTGTTCATCGGTTTGATAAAAGAAAGACAAAACACATTCTTCCAAAGCAAAGAAAACTAAGATGCACAGATTTGTTTTGAACCTTAAAAACTCCCTGGACAGTCTGGAACCGTAGCAGATCAGCAAACCTAGAAAATACCCCATATGGTTCAGCTTTCATTCAATCTCAGTTTACTAGTTTTACCGTCTGAGTTTAGATGAATTAAAAATACATTAGACTAAATGTTTTGAAGCAAATATTATCTAATTGATTTAAAATTGCACATAAGGGCATTAAATAATCAGTGTTTGAGGTTAAATTGTTTCTGGGTAATAATCTGACAGCAGTCGGTTGTTTGTTAACGAGATGTTCAAGCTACTCGATTCTTGTTACCTCACATCTGTTTTCACTTTCTCACAGCACAGTTTGACCACAGCAGCCTCACGAGGAAATAAAAATCCCATCAGCAGTGAAAACATTAAAAATCTTTTAAAACAAAACCAGTTTAGAAACCGTCTGAATAACCAGACAGACCAGTCTTCCTGCTACGCTCGTCGTTCTGACTGCATCCGTTAGCTAGTAGTGCGTTAGCGCAGCAGTCAGTGTGTAGACGCTTCGCTCCGACGAGCGCGTGGAGCGTTAGCCGAAGGTGGAGCTCGGAGGTTTGCGTAGCCACTGGTAGAACTGCCGCCGGTGGAGGCGGTGCCAGCGCACGTTTCCTTCAACGATCTCCAGTGCTCGCGGCAGCGCAGGCCCCGCCCCCACGCCGCTGGACTCGATAAACTCCTTCAACTGAGGAATGGCAGATGGGGAGGAAATGGAGGGAAAAGAGGGTGGAGGTCAAAATGAAAATATGTTTGAAAACATTCACCATTTGGCTAAAGCAACATGAAGCCGTTTCACAAATACATCAATATGTTTCCACTCTTAGTCTCCACTAATGTCTCCAGGAAGACAGTGCTCAAATATCATGTTACAGGTGACAAAATAACAATTTGCACATAATTATTCAACTTTTTTATATAAAGAATGATGCTAATTCAACTGTATGTAGCATTAATAAAATCCCCTAGAGCTGATGCAGATTTATGTGGACTTGTTAAACTCAGAAAATCTCTTTTCCAAGTTTAAAAAAAGCAATGTTTGAGGCCCCATCCCCGCTACTCTGAATACTTTAAAAAAGTTTTTAATTAGATTAAAGAATTAAAAAAATTATGTTTCCAAAGTCAAGATTATTAAAAACTTCCCCCTTTGGTGGATTGAATAGTACTGAAAATATGAAGCTTTTATTAGAAACCTGACGTAAGCCTACTGTTACTTTGTGCCCTAAAATAAAAAACAATGAACTTGTTTTCTTCTATACGCTATAACCTCTGACCTCTGACCCCTTGACCACCACACAAACAATAATCCTCTTTCTCCCAATAACTTGGATTATAATGACTCTTTGTCATGCTTTAATCTGACTCAACATTCCTACAGGTGTCCAACTGTCCACTTTCAGGTGTCCACCTTCCCAGATGACCTCAACTGGACTCTCTTAGTTATAATAAACCTAAGACTCTCTGAATAATGAATTCAGATTCTGAAGTGTTCCCTTTCTTGTGACACTGCTGGTCTAATCTTGTTTACATTTGAAGTGTTTCACAATGTTCCAGCTCCAAGGTCTTTTCACTCACACATTCAAACGGTGTTATAATGGGTTTCTCCTGTTTCAGGATTATTTCATATAAATCTTAAATCATCTGGTTTTCTACATTTCTATTTTTGCAAAGGTTAAATCAGTATTATTTTATATTCATTCATTAAGGTAAATATGACTTTAAAGACCTGGGTCATGTGACTTAGTAAACTCTTCCCATTGGTCCACATCACCACTCAGTTCCCTTTAAGCTCTCTCCACTTCCTGAGACAGGTCAGTCTCTCAGTATCCTACACTGAGACAAGACCGCTCACTGCTTTTCTCGCTACACAGTGGTGCTTCAAGGTCGCCGGCCTCGCCTGTACGAGTAAACAAGCCCCGTTCCCGGCCGACCTCCGCTCTCCCCCTCGGGAGACAGACACCATCAGTCTGCCTCTTCACCAATATGGGGAGGAAAGCTCCAGCTGTGCTGAACCAGAAATGGATCTACTGACGTCGTTTTCAAGGACGTCTCCTGCCGGCCCAAGGCGGCTTTCCACCTCCGAGGGCCTCCGGACCGATCGAGGGGCGATCTTCCGCTTCCTCGTCGACCTCCACCTGCCAGATGCGATCCAGGAACGCCGACCAGTAAGATTCCATAATCTGGAAACCACAAGTCCTGCTTGATAAGCTAACTCACACCGTAGCTTACCACAACAGTAACTCCTCCAACCTACCCTTGGTAACTAAACTAAATTAAGATAAAATGCCCCTAGTCTTAAACATCACAGACTCAGGTCATTAAACTCAAATTAAGATCAACTAAAGAACACCTTTCCACCGTGTTGACATGCTAAAACCATTGCTACCTCTCTGCTAATCTTTTGTACTGTTCGTCAGCTTTTATATAATAAATACTGTAAAGTCTTTATTCCTGACTCAGTTTCCATTCGTCAATACAAGGTACGTAATCTACTCACTGTAATATCTCTCTTAAGAGCCTAAAAATTCCTGCATAAAACATTAGTATAGTGAAGGTATCCGAGCAAACAGCTTAGTATAAAACCGACAAAGCTAATAACCTTGCAGAAGGTGCAGCTACAAACTGAAACAGTTTTAAAACGCTACACCTGCTATCATTAAACTTTATGTGCTAAAATGAGGGAAATAGGAAAACATGTAAAATTGTACTAGAGAAAAATGAGTTTCTGAAAAATCTTTAGCCAAACAAATTCTGTTTGTATTTTGATTTATCATCAATCCATTAAGTGTCCCTAACAATAAACTAAAACATTCTGATTTTGTTCTTAATTTGAGACCGTAATATTCCTAATGTTCAACATTGAATTTAAAATGGATTTTTCATTTTATTAGTTCTTTTTTAAGTTGAGTTCTGGAAATGTTCCAATAAGATCCGTGGTGGAGATCAGAAACCGGATCTTAGATGTTATTTTTTGAACTTCTTATAACATTATTGAAACAACTGATTTAACACTTGACCACCTGTAGAAAGCAAGAAAAGAGAGATGTAAAAATGACATTTTTGGCATTTTCTAAATTTATGTTTGGCAGTACAAGTTATTATTTAATGTCAGGCAATAATAATGTAAAAATGAACTTAAGATAATGTAAAGTTATGTTTAATTTGATATGGGACTATTTATAATTCATTAGATTTTTTCTAGCTTAGTGATTTTTGTCATTAATACGTTGTTCATATTGATTTCTATCAGAAGCAAAACTTTAGATTAAAAAGTCGTATTAAAGCTAAACTCTTGTTTAGAAAGTTGTTCATTCAAAACTTTAGATTAAAACCTGTGAAGCAAGAACTTCAGCAGATAAATAAAGATGCTAGAATTAAATCTTAGTTTAAATGACAGAAATAAATGTAAGAAAAATGTCCGTGCATCTGTAGGGAGAAGCTATTTTATGTGAACAGAGAATTAATTTAAACTTTTAAAAGTGGAAGAGGAAACTTTGTGTTGTTCACACTTTGACAGATTCAGTGGAGCGCAGAAGAAAATCCATCCCTTCAGCTGATTTTAGTTTATATTGTTAACGCTGTACGCTTTTTACTTTCCACACCGCGGTCTCACTGTCTATTTACTTTACACTTCCTTTTTCTCCTCCATCCCCCCATGGTTGAGTCACTGGAGATGTTTGTTCAGATCTGAAATAAAAACCTGTGTCAATCTTTTCTTCTGTTGCAGTTTTTGTATTCAGGAGTCCCGTGGGAAATAATGATGTTTTGTTCAGAGGCTTCACCAACAGTCAAGGCCATTCAGAGACGGTAATTTGTTACCATACCAACAGGAGGAGGTAAAAAAGATGAAGGGGTAGATTTTCATTCAGAAACACCTTTAGCCCTCCAGCTTTTTGTGCTATGTCTGATTTTCCACTCAGTGAGGCATCTTTTCTTTATCCGGATAAATAGGTGTACCAGCTGTGAACTGAATCAACACAGGAATGATTAAAAGCGTTAATCCAGATCTGCTTATTCAGACTAATCAACCCCAAATGCAGACGGCTGATGAGGTGGCGGCTCTCTGGAGAACGTGTTAATAAGGCGTGTTTAATTGATGCCATCGATGTTTCAGCTTTAATACGTCCGGCTCGGACTAAAGAAGCGTTTAGAAGACGTTGAATGCTTCATGTGGGCTGGATTAGCGTTTACACAGATAGGATTATCTTTAGGTAGAAACTGAGATTTTTTTCGTTTTAAATCCAAAACATTTTACTGAACCCATGAAGTCCCACGAACACACAGGTCCCTCAAAGAGAGCATTCAATACTGTAGACTGATACGGGAAACACGGGTTCTAAAGTTAAGATGTAGAAACACAATTTGATAAGGTCCAACCAAGAACTGGATCACAGCTGAAACCCAAACCCAGAACCTGTGGGTTGGTCAGAATCAGGTGTGGTACCGACTGATGGCGGACATGTTGGTGAGGTCTCCAGGTGCTGCGTGAAGAGTTTAGGTGGAGCCTGGAGGCAGCTGTTAGCCATGCTGGCTCCATTCTGAGGCTACGACCCTGTAACACCATCAGCGTTGTGCTAGCTTAGCCTGTTCTAGCATTTCGCTCCATCCTGAGCCTGGGGGACTTGTACCAGGACAAAGTGGGGTAGAAACATGGTAGCATCGTCATGCTGCAAACAAGCCACTGATGTGCTGAGTACGGTAAGGGAGCAGTGCACCTTGGGAGGTGAAACGTATCAGTAGACCCTATTTGGTGAGCAGCAGCATCACACTGAAGGTGATCTAGATTATCTTCTATCCATGGAGAAAAAAGTTACTTTAGTGACATCATCAGTTAGTTTTGTGAGATCCTATTACTTTCATCAGATCCTGTAAACATTTCTAAGTTGGTGCACTTCCCAGCCCATCCTGAGACTCTGGAAACAAGCAATGATCACTGGAAGAGATGTATAGACTTTTATTTTGAGCTTGGACAGCTTCACGGGGACACGATGGATGTATGATAAATGCAGCCAGGGATCATGGACTACATGTGAGGAAGGAGGATGTGTGCTTGGTGTTGAAAGAGCTGGTTCCCTGAGGGCTGGTGTTGTGTTGTGTCATAAAGTGATGGTTTGCTCCTTGTCAGCCGTCCTGCTAAGTGAAACTGACTGTTTCTGCTGCTCAACCTTTTACCTTCCACACTGAGACAAAAGAGGTATTTTTGTGTGTTTTTTTAAGTTAATTTGGGGAAGAAAGGGTTATAATCATCTCTAAAATCATCAAAAATGCTTGAAATTTGATGCGTTTTTTTGGAAAGTTTGGACAGTGCCTACTTCTTTAACCAAAACTGGTCTTAGCATTGTAAGGTGTCGTTATTCTGACAGGACTTTAGTGTTAATGGTTTCCAGGGTCTCAGGTCTGACCCGTCTCAAAATAAATCTTTGTTTCTATCTGGACTCAGTATGTTCTATTAGGTCATAGCCAGGTCTTAATCCCATGTGAAGGAGTCCTTATGTTGGCTTTAAATGTGACATTTAGAGGCCAAAGAGGCCTTCAGCGCTAATGTTTGCTAAACTGGGAGAAAAGAAGTGACTTTGAGCTTCATTTGCTTCCAAATGGACCGAGAGAATCCCTGCAGGATCCCAGTAATACCTCTGTGTGTTTTAGTGTTTTTACCTCGCTGAGTTCTCTCTCTGTGTTCAGGAACTCTGTGACTCCACTGATGAGTTTTGAATTCATGAACAAAGCTTCACCGTATCTGAGTGAAGACAGAGAGGAAGTCTGTCAGTTAGCAGAAAATGAAAAACCCTGTAGAGGAGGACGGTCCGGGTCTCACCGCGCGTTCAGGACGTCCCACTTCTCTCTGAAGTATTTCCAGGCCAGGTTCCGACCCTGAGGGTTCCTGCCCACATGGATGATGACGTCGATCACGTCCTGCTCCGGAACCAGGTCAGAGGTCAGGGACAGGTTCAGTAACCTGGGAGACACACACCAGGTCAGGGTTTGAGACGAGAATCGTGACGTTCCCGTTTCACCCGTTAAAACCAGGTTCAGTTTGTACATGTTCTACAGTTGGATCAGTTTCATCAGAAACAAATAAAAACACTGAAACGATCAGCGGATTTAAATGAGACCAAATGGGTTTTAGAAAATAAATAAATATTTCAATAAAAACTCATTTAGATTTAGACAAAAACCTTTCAGACAAACTGATTTCAGGCAGAAAGGTCAAAATGTTCCTCAGAAATGATTATTTTGTAGTTATGTTTTCAGATTCCCGCTGGTGTGTGTTCCTGTCAGAGCAGACATGAGCCACAGTAATCAGATTACTCCTGGCTGCAGGTGACTGACAGGAATATTTCAAAAACACAAGAAGGAAAAATGTTTTTCAGACGAAGGACTGAAAAACTTCAGTCATCAGAAGCAGCTGTTCAGAGTTCACTCTGTGTTCTGTGTGTGTGTGCGCGTGTGTGTGTGTGAGTTGCCGTTTCAATAAACCCCAAATCAATTTTCTCTCTTTTCCCACAATCCCTCTGTGCTGAAACCATTTCCTCTGTGGCCAATCAGTGTGCTTCAGAGCTGCGCTGTTGATTTGTGTGTGTGTGTGTGTGTGTGTGTGTGTGTGTGTGTGTGTGTGTGTGTGTGTGTGTGCAGCTGATTGGGGAACAGTTTACTGCAACTGAGAAATCAATACCTGCACACACGTGAGCTCTCAAACACGTAACAGTTGGTTTTTAACCTCGATCAAAACCTCTGACGTTCATCCAAACACGACAAACTCTTTAAGGTCAAAACTTCGTTTTCTCACAAAATCAAATCACAAGACTCAGATTTCACCTCACTGGAGAAAAACTCTCAGAAATCATTTGGTCACCTTGATTCTGTATCGAGCGTCTGAAGAGACTCTACAGTCAAAATCTACTGACAGAATCTAAAATAGTCACTGAGACGAGCCTGTTTTCAACTGAGCTGATCAATATTTCATGTTAGGAATCAAACAAACCTCAGTCTGATGTAAAGGAGCTCAGAGAGACGTTGCTATGTGACCATAAACCACATGATTGGCTCTGAATCCTATTGATCTCATTTCCATCTGAAACACAAAGCTCAGATCAAACTGGTTCTGTGATGCTGAGCAAGATTCAGTTCAACACAAATCAACTAAACTTTGATAAGAAATGTACTATAAGTACTACTATATGAACTGCTATATGAACATGGAAGAAAATAAGGCCCCAAAAATGACATGGTGGGAAACTGACTACATTTCAGAAGAAATATTGAAAGTAAAATACAGATACTGCCTGACATTAAAGCAGGGCTGTACGTTAACTTTTTTAGCTCATAGCACCGGTGCTACAGAGGTAGCAGGTTTTGTAGCACAGAACAAAAAGTTGTAGCATCAGCATAAAAATTCAGCTACAATATCTAAAAGCCAACATGAGTACTTATCATTTTTAACACACTGACAAAGTGCTTATGATGAAAACATAATAACAAGAAAACATGTTTATGTGTCAGTTTAATTTAAAAAAGAACATTTCAAATTAGTGTAGATTTGTTCAAAGTGTGAGTGTGTGCAAATAGTGTTTTACTGTAGTGTGCATCCTGTATGAGTTTAGAAAAAGCCATGTACAATATAATAGTTTGTATACATACAGTATAGTGATGTGTGGTTGTTGAGTTCTCTGATTTGATCTTTATTGGTGCTTCAATACAGTTCTAGCAGGGGCGGGGCCTCAGGGGGGGGACACTGGCCACCCGTGAAATCTGATTGGCCACCCTGGCTGGCCACGCCCACCAGAGCTGTCAATCAGTTTGTTCATATAGTTTTGTGAAACACTTTGCTAAAAAACAAAAACAGATGTTTTCAGCTGTTATAATCTTTGATGTTTTAATAAAATGCAGAAACTGTTATAATTTTACTTTATAGTAATTTTGATGTTGAAGCACCTTCACAGGCAGACTGTCTTCTACTGATCGTGTTCTCCCTGATTTAGAATCTGCTGCATAGTTCTACTAAACAGATCCATGTGTTTTACTTCAGTAAATAAATGAGTTATTAAAACTTTGGTCTGCTGTCCACTGCAAACCAAGACTGCAACGCATTTAAATATAATGACCTTTTAGTCTGCCTTTTAGTCAGTCTTTGCCCCTGCCTGGAGCCCCCAGAAAAAAGTTCTAGATACGCCCCTGGGGCTGAGCTGCGTTCAGCGGTGTCAGACTCCGGTGTGAAGCCTCGTCTCCCCCTGACTCGGGCCGTGGACTCGTTAACAGACATCAGTGATCCGTTAAGATTTATCTGGTTTATGTCTGTGATTAAAGCACAGGGAGACTTCAGCTTCACAAAGACATGATCGGCAGAACTGATGGAACTCTGTCGCTAGACTCACCAGTCGACACGCCGCAGAACTTTAATCCATACAAGTGCACAAATTTAGGCTATATATATTTCATATGCTTTACATCGTTTCGTCATCATCATCATCACGGCTCCTGTGAAGGGTCAGGTGTCGTCCCACACCAGTGCGTTGAGCCTACTGAACCAGTGGACTCCAGTACTGGCGATATTGTGCCAGCTTCTCCACATTCGCCAAGGCCTCTCCGGATTGTTGGAGGTCGCCCACAACAACATCGAACCATCAAGTGCGGGGTTTACCTCGTGGTCGTCTCCTGCCTGCGGCCCTCAGGTCAAACTGCAGAATGGCTCTGGTCGGATGATCAAATGGAAGACGGAGGACGTGGCAAAGTCAGCGGGTGCGGCGTTGTGCTGGACTGGCGCGTGCATCCTCGGAGACCTGCAGGGGCCACCTGACATTGCTTTAAGTTAATTCTGAAGGTGCGCCTCGATCAATTACACGTAGAGGAAACCCTGATCACACAAGTGCACAGTTTTTTTTCATCACACGTGCGACATATGTTGCACTGTACAGCCCTGTAAAGTTTCATCATTAAGGCCCAATGATCATTTGTGTCTTAATTTTGTAGAAATATAAATATAAACTAGGGATGGGTATCGGTTTTAGGGTTATCAGCCGATATTGGCAATATCGGTAAATATCAGTATCGGTTTTTGTAATGATGACACACATGACCTTTACATACCATGCACATATTATACATCAAAGTGTTCGGCTACTTCTCCTCTCTCCCAAAATGTCAACATATAACAAATCTGATGTATGTTTATAGAGATATTTTTTATTTATTTGGCACACCTTGCATTATACTGTGTTTGTCTTTTTTTAAAAATGATGGCTACCACTCTGTATCAGAAATTAAGAGTTAGACAATATCGGATATCGATGAAAAAGCCAATATCGAGCATCCCTAATGTAAACAATATAAATATTTTAACATATGAACTGTGAATAAAGGGTAAAAAAAATAAGATCAACAGAAATGTTAAACCTGCTGCCAGTAGATCATTAGGGTCACCATGGTAACCACCAGTAGATCATTAGAATCTCCATGGTAACACCAGTGGATCATTGGGATTATCTGCAGTTTTGGGACTCGTATGCGGGATGGTTAACAACTTGGAATATGCTTAGCTCGGCTTGGATGGATATGCTGTTTTGGACATCTTGAAGACCGCTTAGGACAGAAGGTAGCAAGAAAATTAATTTCTGCCTGCTCTAAACAAATTTGTTATCTGGAATTCAGCTCCCCCAGCTTGCCTTGAAGGCTGAAGAATCTCAAACTTCCCTGGTGAGGAATGCAGCCCTCCCTTCCTGTCTTCATGAGACTGACTTCTGGCTCTGACACTGTGCTAAGCTTATAACACCAAACGAGAGACAATCACGGCTGCACTGGAAGGCCACAGAATCACTCACTTGCAGACACAACAAACTACTGATATGCACCATCCAGCTCCAACGTCCTCCTCGTTCCTCAACACTCCTCCCTCTCCAGAGTTACCTCGCTGCAGGCTGCTCACTAGCTGCGGCTTCGTGGGGTGGCTCGGAGCTCCCACACCCACATCATGTGTGACAACGTTGTGACTGTCTGAGTCGGTCTGCTCTGAATGTAGTGAGGCAGTTTTTACCTGCGTCAAGTCCCTGAACCTCCCTTAAAGCAGCTAGATGGAGTATTTTTCTCTGTATCAAAGTTTTCTAAACGTTTTAAATGATATTTCAGGTCTAACTATGATCTATGGTTAGAGTTCCACAACATCTGTCATTCTGATGAAGACCCTCCTTCCTCCTAATGACCCCTTTGCATTATTTCTGGCCGCCAAACTTTTTGAGCCAATAAAATTCAAATTTCTGCATTGTCAGCTTTCTGTCAACGTGCACGCGCTTCGAGCAAACCTGTACCAGTAGGGGGCGCTCTCCTACAGGACGCTCCGTGTGTTTCTCTGTTTACCTCTCAGCTGTTCATGGAGGAGACAGAGCTAATTTCTACTAAAAACTTATCCATTCCCCAGCTAATGATGGATTTGTTTTTATTTTTAAACCTTTTACCTCACAGAATGGCAAGGCTTGACAAGGATACGCGTTTATTTTGGTCAAAAAGTTCATCCAGGGCCAAGTCATGTTCAGCTTCAGAGTCCAGCAGCAGCTCGCTGCTACAGAGCTAAGTATCAGAGGCAGCAGGGACAGAGAGGGCTCATCAGAGCCTGGTACAGTGTTGGAATGTGATTTGTGAACTGTGAGTGATTAAACCTACAGTTTGAGCCGCACAGTTTTTGCCCAGCAATGTAATGCGCCTTGTGCACGCGTGCGCACACGACCGCACCCGTCAAGGTGATTTGGGGAGGAGTCGTAGGATGCTAGATTCAAAAACTGCTCTCTTGATGAAATAATCCACAGTGCAGCTTTAAGGAGGTCACAGAAATGAGACAAGTTTTTTAATCCTTACACACCTTCCCTCTTGTTTACCATCTATCCCCCTCTGCATCAAAAGGGTGCGCCCTCGGGCGGCGTCCGCGGTCTGCCTGTTCCTGTGTGTCCTACATGTTCTGTGTAACTAATGTTGGTCAGGTTGTACTGAAATGCATCTCGTTGTACAAGGACACTGGTTCAATACAAATAAAGCTGATTCTGATTCTAAATAGGGTCACCATGGTAGCACCAGTAGATCATTAGGGTTACCATGGCAGCACCAGTGGATCATTAGGGTCACCATGGTAGCACCAGTGGATCATTAGGGTCACCATGGTAGCACCAGTGGATCATTAGGGTCACCATGGTAAAACCAGTGGATCATTAGGGTCACCATGGTAGCACCAGTGGATCATTAGGGTCACCATGGTAGCACCAGTAGATCATTAGGGTCACCATGGTAGCACCAGTAGATCATTAGGGTTACCATGGCAGCACCAGTGGATCATTAGGGTCACCATGGTAGCACCAGTAGATCATTAGGGTCACCATGGTAGCACCAGTAGATCATTAGGGTCACCATGGTAGCACCAGTGGATCACCTGTTGAGGAGGAAGGTGTTGTCGGAGCAGGTCAGGGCCTCCAGCAGGATCTTCTTCTCTGAAACAGCGTTGGTGGAGTGAAACTTCATCCAGATGAACTCCCAGACGTCTTCGTCCATCAGACTGACCCCAGTGCAGTAAACGATGTCGCGAATGTTGGGAGGAATCCTGCAGGATGGAGAAGACAAACATAAACCATCTGCTCCAGGAGGAGGAATGAGCTTCACCTGTTTTAAGATGCTGAGAGGGTTCTGATTGGAGAGAAGGCTGAGAGGAGCAGGAAGTAATGAAACTAAAAGCCCTGATAAGACACATCCTCAGGATTAACCAGGACACTTCCTGGGTTCTGATTCGGATTCCATTAAAAAACATCCCCTGTGGACAGTAAGCGCAGAGACAGACGTGTTTAAAGACACTTTCTCCACAACTGGAGCTTAGAAACCTTCTTGGTGAGTCGAAGAAGGTTTTTACACCTCTGGTCTGACTCAGTTCATAAATGTATTAATTTGTAGGTTTTTCTGTTTCAGTTTAGTTTCTTTTCACAGAGAAAACTGCAAATAAAAAGAATACACCACTTCAAAGCAAGCGAGAATGTTTGGTCCGCTGATTGGTCAGACTGTCTGGGGGCGGGGCTACTAGATGTAAAAACAGGAAGAAGGTGGAGGGTTCTGACCCTGATCTAGTCCACAACATGGTCTAAGCTGAGCTGTTTATCAACCATCTGAACTTTGCAGTGATTTTGTGAGTCCGAGCCGATAGATCCAGTCATGTGATCAGATATCAATCAGCTGACGGACTGTGTTGGTCTACACTGCCCTCACTTTAGGGGCTACTCTGTAGCTGATGATGATGACCTGGGTTTGTAAGCCTGGCTACAGGAGGGTGTTTGGCTCACACTAGCAGTGTTTGTGTTGGATGGAGGTCAGATCACTTTCAGATTATAGACTCATTCTGAGGGGAGGAGGAAGATCCACAGGCAGCCTCTCCTGATCTGATCAGACATGACCAGTCACTGCTCAATTGCTCCAGTCAGAGGACCACTTCCTGTTTCTAGAGACCCCACCCACTTTGATGTCATCAGTGGGTGTGGTCCTTACTGTAGATCAATACCTCAGAACGTCTTAAAGGAGGTTCTGATGAAAACAGGGAATCCAACCTGGTACCAGTGAGATGTACCTAATAAAGTGTCCGCTGAGTGTATGTTGATGGTTAACATGTTGAACTGTTTGTTGTTCTGACCTAAACATGACTCAGATTAACCCCCCAGCTGGTTTCTGACCCGAATCATCAGTTAAGAGAAACACCTCCTTAACCGCCGTCGCCCGAGTGTAACCGACCCAAATGATGCTCCACCGTGTGTGTGTGTGTGTGTGTGTGTGTGTGTGTGTGTGTGTGTGTGTGTGTGTGTGTGTGTAGGGAGTGATTCAGGAACAATTGCATTATTTACCGACTTGGGAAATCATTTTAGAGATGCTCCACTTAAGAGCGACTCCAACACAAACAACTTCTACGTTCCTGCTGACTCGAGCACAAATATCTGCCAAAGGATGTGTACTACGTTGTGTTATTAATGTGTGTGTGTTTAAAGTGACAAGCTAACACACACACAGAGAGACACCACTAGTTATCACATTAAACACTACCCAGATGCTTTTATCAGGTTAGAGCCGCTGCTGTTACTCTTAATAAAAATAAGAATGATAATGTGGTGGTGGGTTTGTTCTGCAGATAATTTACTGTAATATTCTCTGTGGAGATCTCCAGATGGCTCAGATACCATTAACTCACTGTGTGTGTGTGTGTGTGTGTGTGTGTGTGTAAGATGTTTCATGTCCTGAAGCCATTTCTCCTGAAATATCTCGCCCTTCCTCTGCATCAAACTCCCACTCTGACAGTAAACATGCCTCTCCACCATCTGCTCCGTCCGTCCGTCTGTCTGACTGCTGTTAAAGTGTCACTCGCAGTTTTTGAAAAAGCCTCTGAAACATTGAAAACGTCCAGCAGAGAAACAGCCGCTCAGTCAGGACGTTAAAGGAACGTTTGCTGTGATTTTACAAAAACACCAAAGTCAGATGGTTAAATTTGCCAGTTTCCTGCCTATTAAACTAATAATAATAATAATCAGGGAAAGAGTAGAGGCTTATGTTTATTTTACAGCTGGAGTCCCAAACCACCAGGTCAAGGACAGGTATGGATCCATGGACCATTTGATAAGCAGGTATATTATAAAACTTCTTTAAAATCTTGTAATAAAATACTGTATATACATCAATCTGAAAGGTGTTCAATCCTGATATTACAGCCTGACTATGATTGAAATGAAGTTAAAAATGATTATATTTTAATTAAACATTTTATTCTGCATATTATTGTACTGTACTATCCAGTACTTTACTATCCAGTACTTTACTATCCAGTGATTAGTCCCGCCCCCTACTGATCTGTGGTTTTCTCACACAAAACCATCTCTGAGTTACAGAAGCAGAAACGTTGTAACTGGTAATACTCTGCTTGTCCAAAAACAAGCCTCTCCTTGCTGTCTACTGCTCATCCGGGAACAGGTCACAGGAGCAGCATCCCCAGTAGGAATCCCAGACATCCTCTGTCCAGTTACCTCCACCAGCTCCTCCAGAGGGACCCCAGGCATTCCCAGACCAGATATAATTCTTCCAGCGTGTCCTGGGTCGACCTGGGGGCCCCCTACCTGAAATACGTCCCTAGTGAGACGTCCAGGAGGCCTCCTGACCAGATCAAGGCCCTCAGCAGGCTCCTCTTCATGTGGAGGAGCAGTGGTTCTACTCCTTGATGTTTGAGCTCTCCACCCTATCTCTAAGGTCTTACCAGCCATCCTGAAGAGGAAACTATTTTCAGCTGCTTGTATTCATGAGCTTGTTGTTTCATTCATCAGGGCTGCACATAAGCGGTGCACAGGTGCCCGTAAGCGCCAAAGTTAATACGTGCTTCCATTTCCTGGTGTCACGCTGCTCCTTTGCACACCGGTGTTACCTGCACTGCCTGTAGTGGATGGATCATGCAGCCTATCATTACACACTGACAAGCTGCAGCTCGTTTAAATTTCATTTTAGCACAACAGTGTGGTCTGATGGCTTGCTCATACAGCAGCGTAGCTTAGCAACATGTAGAACACCCTTTAGGCTATCCATACCCCCACCTCCCTGTGACTGTAGTTCTTCACTGATTTAAAACAAGCAGCAGGGTGCTCATTTATAAAACTTGCTTACACACAAAATGGGCCAAAAAGTTGCGTAGGTCACTTTTTACGCAAAATGTGGGATTTATAAAAGAAAACGTAACGGAAAAATGTGCGCAACTCTGAGCAAACTTTGGACCTTGCGTAAGCACCTGTTGGAGACGTGAAACCTGTCAGAGCAGCTGGTGAGATGAAAAAATGTTGAATTTATGACACAATTAAAGACTTGTAGACCCTCGCGCACACAGAACCAACAATCCCGTCTCTAAAAACTGGCTGGCTGGGATAGCACGCACAGGAAGATGGAAACAAGACTAGAGTTGTTTTATAAAGAGTCCAACTAAACCCCCTCTACATCTAGAAGAATCCTCATCACCTCTCAAAGCCCTAAATGAGCGTTTTATCAATCATCTCATTAGTAGTCAGTATAACAGAAATTAAACCACACTCTGATGTCCAAAATAAAGAAAACAACCAGCCGAATGTCAAAATGTCAACAAAATCCATCCAGTAACCGTTAGTTAGATCAATTTAAAACAAGAAACAAATGGAAACTCTACTCATAATTCAGTTTTTAACTTTAAAAGATGTAAATCCCAGAAATAAGCTGCACCAAATCAATTCACCATTCTTCTATAGAAATACCAGAAATAATCCAGCACAAGTGGAGAAAAGGGGGGGTTAATTGAGGTCAAACAGTTTACTGCTGCCACTGATTTCCTACAAGCCTAATCCATCCATTTCTCACCAAGATAACTCCAGAGAAGATCTTAGAGAGCCATTTGGGTGATTAATTTACATGAAATCCCCATTGTGCCCTGATTAATATTCCAGAAGGATGTAGGTGGTAAAATATTAGCTGCTCTCCTCAGTAATTATAAATTCATTGTTCCGCTGTTTTTTTTTTACAGCAGGTGATTGAGGATTTATATTCAGGAGGGACTCCAGTCTCTCAGATCAGTTTCACCTCGTTTGTCACAAACCTGCAGCTTCATTCATACAAAACACTCAGAATCAACACAAACTGAAGGGTTATTATCTTTAATATGAAAATAATTCTCCATTTAAAGCAGTCGGGATCAGATGAGATCTCTCTTGGCAAGACGAGGCTAAAAAACGAGGATGTAATTAATACTCAGGCTTGAATAGGAAAATCACTCACGTACAGTAGGATCCCCAGACGGGATTAAAATGACTGAATAGAGCATGACAAATTAAAAAGTCACCCCCGGGAGATTAATCCCACTCTGGTGTGGATTTATCTGCCACCTTTCCATCACTGTGAATCAGATGTATCCAAATTACTTCTCAAATTACAAAAAGAAACCCTCATGTTGTGGTTAGGGTGGGAAGGATATTCATTTACAGGATTGTGATTTAATTTGAACATGAATAAGATTAAATAGTCAACATTACACATACCCTTTTTATCATTTGCTGTCTGAAACTGTTCATTTGAGCTCCTGTCTCTTTAAGAACCACAAAAAAGCCTGGTCTGCTCTGATTGGTCAACTTCAAAATGTGAAAAAAAGTTAACTATGAAAGAAGTCTGTAATGATGTAAATGTTTCAGAATGATGTCATCAAATCTAGGAAATACAGAAAAACAGACAAGTGAGTAAACTTTTATTTGCAAAGCTCTCTGTGGTTTTTAAGCTACTTTTGGAATTAAAGTTTTTATTTTAAGAACCTTCAAAACCTTGAAATTGATTTTTGTTCATCTGCAATGTGAAGCTGACCTCATGGTCAGCACAAGAAAGAAAATCAACAAATGAATCACGAGTCGCTGTATACCTCTGAATCAGTGAGTCATGGAGGTTTAAAATGTTAACTCTAGAGGCTAGCTGTGCTGCAGTGCTAAAGCTAGCTTGTATGCAAATAGGAACAACTAGATATTTATTAATGATGTATTGTTATTTCTGCCTTCCTTTGTTACACTCCACATCTTAAAATGTTTTTATTAGGGGTGGGTTTTTAACGCGTTAACTCAGATTAATTAATTACAAACAAAATATTGCGTTAAAAAATATACGCAAGTAATCGCAGCTTGCATATGGCGCAAAGGGGAACACTTGTCAGCGCTCCTGGTATGCCGATGACGCAGAGATCAGAGCTCGGCGCAGCAGAGGCTGCATCCTTCAGAGGATTCAGCTTATCTATCCGGTCGCTGTAAGTTCGGTTCTTCTGCGACTGTGAAATTGGACGGTCTATCCTTCAGATTTATTCCCGCATCATCCTCGCCGTCCGGTTCGGTTCTGGTGGCAACTTTTACAAAGGAACAGACATAATGAGGACACGACCTGTCCCGGACCCCGGAATGGGAACGAGGCACAAGTGTCTCAAGACAGTGGGTCAGTTTGAACACAGCAAAAAAGAACCACTCAGGGTGTTTCCACACGAAGGAAATCTTTTACTATTATTTAAAAACATTACTTCTGAAAATGTACTTAAAGTGAATAAATAAACTACCGTATTGACCCGAATATAAGACGAGTTTTTTTTATTGAAAATAATATGAAAAAGGGGAGTCGTCTTATACCGTCATGCGGCAGAAGCAGGAAGAAGCTCTCAGACCAGGGTGGTCTCAGCGGTCCGGTCCACCTCAAAGTTACAGGTCCACTGAGGATTAAAACACCTGATGTTGAAGTCCAGCTGCAGCCAGGTCTACTTAGTGCTTTCAGACCAGTGTGGGTTCAGCTCGGTTCCGTACAGTACTCGTACGGAGTGAACTCTGTACAAGGGCGTCGCTAGAGTCACACACGTATTCTTCCTCAAGCCTGAGAAACACCGGCGGAGACGCCACTCAGCGGATTCGACCGCTGTTCCGGTGTATACAGAACCCGTTCCTAACTGCGTGTGTCACGTATGTTTACAGTAACCCCCCCCCCACACACACACACACTCAGAGTGAGAGAGAAAAAGAGAGATGGAGGGAGGAGGGATTTGAGCCCACTCAGCCCAGAGGTTGAGAGAGGAGTTTTTTTTCTCTCTTTTTTCCAATTGACTGAAATACTGTATGTTGTCACAGAGAACTTTAATTCCTGATTAATAAGCAAATATTAAAGCAGTCTGTAATTAAGGTATCATATAAATTATTTTCTCAAAATCCATCCATCCATTTTCTGTAGCCGCTTATTCCTCCACAGAGGGTCGCGGGGGGAGCTGGTGCCTATCTCCAGCGGTCAGGGGGCGAGAGGCGGGGGACACCCTGGACAGGTCGCCAGTCCATCGCAGGGCCACACAGAGACGAACGAGACAAACAACCACGCACCCACTCACACCTAAGGACAATTTACCAGCCCAATCAGCCTGACAGTCATGTCTTTGGACTGTGGGAGGAAACCGGAGTACCCGGAGGAAACCCACGCACGCACGGGGAGAACATGCAAACTCCACGCAGAGAGGCCGCAGAGCCGGGACGCGAACCCACGACCTCCTTGCTGCGAGGCAACAGTGCTAACCAACTGCGCCACCATGCAGCCATTTTCTCAAAATGTTATAAAAAATTGTTTCTTTAAAAAAGTGAATTTAATCTTTTTACTGAAGCTCAATCTTGAAAAAAGGGGGTTGTCTTATAATCAGGGTCGTCCTATATTCAGGCAAATACGGTAAAGTAGTACACTTTAGGTCTGTCCAATTTTAGCCAGGAGGATTATTTGTTTTTCTACAGTTTTGAACTGAAATGCAATTTAAATGTATTCTTTCATAAATTAAAGAAGCTTGAGTTTACAATGTTAAAGTTCAGATCTATTATTTGATTCTGTCCCCCTCTAAAATTATTTTAAATTAAAAAAAAAAAGCTTTTGGGGGTCTTGTTAGTTTAAAATACAATTAATACAATTAACTGTGATTAATTAATTACATAGCCTGCAATTAATTTGATATTTTTTTTAATCGAGTCCCACCACTAGTTTATATATATAAAAAACAATATGGTCTCTGCAGATCTCCTCAGGTAAAGATAATGTTAGGTTGTAATATCCTTCAGCCACCACAAGGGGGCTCCCTATTTAATGCCCTAAAACCTCCAAAAATCCAACGATCAACTTAAGTTTAGAAACTAGAAACCTCTAAACATAACTAAAATTTTAACATTTACATTATACTTGTATGTTATTTACATTTTATCACTTTTATACTAAATATAGTATAGTCTTAGTTCATAGTATAAAAAACCTGGGTTTTAATGTACGCATACACAAGTGATTTAAAAAAGTTATTTATTTACAAAAACTAACTTGATATTTAATGCAAAAACACAGAAAACTTATCAGATATGAACTGTATTTAATATGAATATTTAAATGCACCAGATAAATCATTACAAAAATAACATGTTGAAGATAAAACAAGATGTTACATATCTATTTATGAGTTGAACTAGATGAAGTTTTTTTATTTATTTAAGGAAGCCTCTCATCAGCTCCCTGCTGTCCTTCACACAACACCAGCATCTGTTTCTATTTCATTTGCTCTTTGAAATCTAATTTTGTGGATCTCGTTAGAAGCCTCGAGGGAGCGAACAAGCCAGAGGAACACAAGACAAAAACAAAGTTAGCTGACAAAAACAAACAGAGACAAGAGAAGAAAGAAAATAACAACTAATCAAATAGATAGATAATTAGATGAGTGAGGAGCTGCTGCTCGTTGGGTCGATTACCTCAACAAGGTGAGTGGTTCAACGTCTTCGTAGAGCATGTAAACAAACTGAATCTATTCAGAAGTTTCACCTCGTTCTGTGTGAGGTGGTCAGAGCTAAAGTCTCTGGATTCCAGAGTTTTTCATTTCATGGCGTGTTCAAGTACGCACTGTAAATAAATCATGACTAAAAGCCCCACATTAAAAAACATCAGACATCAGATCAAAGACAAAAGGAAAAAGAACAACCAGCATCTAAAAATCATTACGTACTGTAAATGTGTCAACATATACAAATATATTTTTATACAATATAAGTATACATATATTTTATGTTTACATTTTTTTTTTATTCCAACAAGAAATTATTGAAAAAAATCCCATTCATGTAAAAGCAATCATATCAACCAATCAGCTGCTTCCACCAAGTTACCAAGGATTGCATGGATAACAGATTCAAATTCATAATTCCTGGATCTGATTTATCTTTCATAAATCTCTGAACCATGATTTAAATCAGCAATCAGCTCAATTTAGACGAGTATGAACGTTTGATTGTAAGTTACCTGGTGTCGTACTTGTTGTCAAGTTTGTGTCCTACCTGATGTAAACTTTCTAAATGATGTAAAGTATGTCTTACCTGATGTAAGTTTGTGTCCTACCTGTTGTAAAGTCTGTGTCTTACCTGATGTAAAGTTTGTGTCCTACCTGATGTAAGTTTGTGTCCTACCTGTTGTAAAGTTTGTGTCCTACCTGATGTAAAGTTTGTGTCCTATCTGATGTAAAGTTTGTGTCCTACCTGATTTAACGTTTGTGTCCTATCTGATGTAAAGTTTGTGTCATACTTTATCTGACATAAAGTTTATGTCCTACATGATGTAAAGTTTGTGTCTTACCTGATGTAAAGTTTGTGTCCTACCTGATGTAAAGTTTGTGTCATACTGTATCTGACATAAAGTTTATGTCCTACATGATGTAAAGTTTGTGTCGTGCCTGATGTAAAGTTTGTGTCGTGCCTGATGTAAAGTTTATGTCCTACCTGATGTAAAAGTTTATGTCCTACCTGATGTAAAGTTTATGTCCTGCCTGATGTAAAGTTTGTGTCCTACCTGATGTAAAGTTTATGTCCTACCTGATCTAAAGTTTGTGTCCTGCCTGATGTAAAGTTTGTGTCCTGCCTAATGTAAAGTTTGTGTCCTGCCTAATGTAAAGTTTGTGTCCTGCCTGATGTAAAGTTTGTGTCCTGCCTAATGTAAAGTTTGTGTCCTACCTGATGTAAAGTTTGTGTCCTGCCTGATGTAAAGTTTGTGTCCTACCTGATGTAAAGTTTGTGTCCTGCCTGATGTAAAGTTTGTGTCCTACCTGATGTAAAGTTTGTGTCCTACCTGATGTAAAGTTTGTGTCCTACCTGATGTAAAGTTTGTGTCCTACCTGATGTAAAGTTTGTGTCCTACCTGATGTAAAGTTTGTGTCCTACCTGATGTAAAGTTTGTGTCCTACCTGATGTAAAGTTTGTGTCCTACCTGATGTAAAGTTTGTGTCCTACCTGATATAAAGTTTGTGTCCTACCTGATATAAAGTTGGTGTCCTATCTGATGTAAAGTTTCCTACCTGTTCTTGTTGCTGGAGATCCAATCAGAGATGTAGGCAACAGCCTGACGATGGCACTGCTTGTTCCCAAAGCTACAAGCTAACATGATGAGTTCCCTTTGCAACTCCCTGAACAACAGAAAGAAGAGAATCAGATTTCCATCCAACAAAGAAACAAACTCTTTCTTTTTCCAACAATAAGCTTCTGTCTAGACGTTGGATTTCACTTTAATCTCAACTAAATTTATCTGTCCAGAGGACATCTCTCCATGTTGATGTAAACTGAACCACCTTCAGCAGAACTCCATTGTGAGTTTATTCTGCCTCCATCCTTTGAGCTGAGGATGATCTTCAGTGAATCTGAGTCAGAATCCAGAGTCTGTCTCAGATCTTCAGTGACAGATGATAATCTGCATATCTGTCGAATGTTTCTCAGGCTGTCAACACAGCTGAAGAAAATAAATCTGATCTCTTCAGCAGTCAGACAGGAATTAAAATGGTTTGCTGGTAAACACTGAGTGATCTGTTTACATGTCAGATGATTATTTGTGAGCAGAGTGTTGCTGTGAGTAACTCACTCAGTCTGGTAGGACACCGGCAGGATGCTGCCCTCAGCTCCAGGACCGTTGGTTGGCCAGCCCATCTGATGGTACCGTGATGCAACTTGCTTCAGCACATAATCCTGTGAACACACACACACGCTGCTGAAGGGTTTATTAACGCCCAGCTGTCAGTCACTGCTAAAGACAGTTTATTCAGTAAACATGGAGCCGTTATTGATTGATGGAGATGGTGATGAAATGCTCGTTTACACTAAACAGCCTGTATTCGTCTGTGCGGTCCAACAGTTTGTCCATCTGGTAGAGTGCTCGGCTGGCGGCGTGCCACGGCAGAAAGGATGTCTCCTCCGGCAGATAGCCAATCAGCTGCAAGGGAATGCCCTGTGGGAGGTACCCAGCCCTGAGAATAAGGAAAAGGCATGTCAGAACCTAAGACCACCAAACCTCTGGCATCCATATGAAATGCACAGACAACACGGCCATCTGTTGATTAAAACGAGATAAAAACAGCTGACTCTCCTGATGCTAAGCCTTGTTATTATGATTTCATCATAAGTGTTGAGTTGAAAAATCCCCAAAAGGGAGGGGCAAAAGGATGTGATGTTGTTCTGGTCCAGTTGAGTTAAAGAGGAGGAGTCATGGATGTAGAGCAGGATCAAAGAGGAGAGAGAGGAAGAGGAAGTTTAAACCATCACTTCCATCCATCCTAACAGGGAATGTGTGATCTTTCCTGAATCAAATGGACCAGCTTGAAGCTCTGATCACAGCCTTTTCAGAAGATCCTTCCTGTCCATCACAGACCACTACAGAAGATCCTTCCTGTCCATCACAGACCACTACAGGAGATCCTCCCAGTCCATCACAGACCACTACAGGAGATCCTTCCTGTCCATCACAGACCACTACAGGAGATCCTTCCTGTCCATCACAGACCACTACAGGAGATCCTTCCTGTCCATCACAGACCACTACAGGAGATCCTCCCAGTCCATCACAGACCACTACAGAAGATCCTCCCAGTCCACAGCTAGAATATCCTGTGGATAAAGTGCTTTAATTTAAAAGTTTAAAAACGTAAATAATAAGAATTTCCAATAATAGACAGTCTCTAGAAACTATAAATCAGGGGTGGGGAATCCTGGTCCTGCATGTTTTAGAGATGTCCTCTCATCAACACACCTGATTTAAATGTTGAATTACCTCCTCAGTGTGCCTTCAAGGCAACCAGAAGGCTCCTAATCACCCACTATTTCAGATCAGGTGTGCAGGACTGTGGCCCTCGAGGACCAGGATTCCCCACCCCTGCTATAAATAGATAAAAATAACCCAATAAAACTTATTTTTATAAAATCCTGAGAGATTTCTTACTAATTTTTCATGAGACAGTTTCTCTCTGCTGGACTAAGAGGTTCATTCAGGGTCATGGAACCAGAATAAAGTCAGATCCTGATGCAGACTCGCCCTTTAACCCTCAGGAGGAACCTTGAGTCTGACTGAATAAACCAGTGGAAGCAGGAACACATTAAAGGAAACTAAATGCCACAGGAGTTATTTAGCAGCCAAACTTACATCCACAACCTCATGAATATTAATCAGCTTTCTTTGTGCATGTTTTAGCATTCGTTATGTGGTTATTTGTTGGGCGGGAGGTGCTCACCTGCTTCAAGCACCGACCTTCAGTCCCGCCCAGAGCTCATGAATATTAATGAGGTTGTTGATGGTGGTGGTGGTGGGGGGGGGGGGGGG
>SSNR01000217.1:966543-980893 GCA_006937965.1 Callopanchax toddi
GGGGGGGGGGGGGGGGGGGGGGGGGGGGGGGTGAACTCCAGGGAGGCGGAGGAGTTTTGATGCTCAGAGAGAGAAAAGTTCACAATGAGAAAGGGTTGGACTGAGTTTAACACCGACCTTCACACACACGGAGGAGGTGAAGGGATCTGTAACCTTCCACTGAAATGTTTTTATTTTTATACTTTCAGCGACAGACAGACCCACCTCTACAGAACGTTAATCTGTCTCTGATAAGACTCTCTGAGCGGCAGAGAAAACCCTCCATTCCAAACCGTCACATTTCCATAATCTGCCTCGCATCCAACCGGCGGACAATCGTTTTCATACCCATCATGCACCTGGGTGCCGAGACATTACCATAATCCATCCGGCCTGCAGAGACTTCCTGTTCATGATCATCCAAAACAGTAACAGGACTTTACACGAGGAGAGGTGGCGGTAACCATGGCAACAACAACGGCCATTTATCTGCTCTCTTTCCCCGCACTCGTCCCTCAGCGTTTCTCATTTTATCGAACATCATCCATCACCTATCGGTCCATATTAGCATTCAGACAAACGTGCGTCACAGCTCCACTGTAGCGTCTGCATCAGATTCAGCATCCACCCAGTGAATGATGATGATTCACTCCTCAGAATATAGCTGGAGAAAAACTCCTAAACTGGGTGGTTCTGGTAGGAGGTTTGAACCCCGGTATCATTCTGGACAGTTCCATTAGGAAAATGTTTTCTCCTCATCTGACCATCAAGCCTCTGTTAGTGCGGATTGGACAACTTGTTTTGACAAAAGTTTTGTCTTGATCAATTAAAAATGTTCAATGTTTTCAACAGAACAATGGAAAAAATTACTTATCTCTTGTGTTATTAGGGACAAAAATATCTAAATTCAAAAAACTAGTTTACAACATACATTTTTTTAAATATATTTTCAGGATAGATCTTTTTAAAAATCTGCTCAAAACTCTTAAACATTCAATCATTTGGAGGATTTTAACCTTCAAATGTCAGTTTGATTACTTCATATCCTTGTTTTTGTTTCTAAGAAAAACTAAACCTGAGTTTTTAATATTTTGTGGTGGGAAAAGATTCCAGTAACAGGGAGAACCGCAGCCTTGAGAAGACTGTCAAGACAATCCATTTGAGAATTTGGTGGAGCTTCACCAGGAGTCAGGGGATCAGGAGCCTCTGGGTACAGATGAATCCTCTACATAGACGAGAGATTCCTCATGTCAAACCACACCTGAACCAGAGAAATCAGAACCATCTCACCTGGGGTGAGGAGAAAAACACCTGGACTGGTGCTCAGTGGTCCAAAGTCCTCTTTTAGCTTAAAGGACATCTATCATTTATAAATCAAGGTCCCAGAGTCTGGAGGAGAGCGGAGAGGAACAGAATCCATCCAGAGTGAAGTTTCTACAGTCTGATGATCTGGGTCCATGTCCTCTGGTGGTGTGGGTCCACTGTGTCTCTGAAGTCCACATCAGTCTACCAGGACATTTAGAGACCTTCGTACTTCCTGCTGCTGACCAGCTTAATGGAGATGCTGGTTTCATTTTCCAGCAGAACTTTGTACCTGTCCAACCATGGAGTTATTGAGCTGTGATTGGCCAGCAGACTGACCTGACCTGACCCTCATAGAGAACCTATGGGGGACTGTCCAGACGAAGATGAGACACCAGCTCCTGAAGGCTGCTATCAGAGCTACCTGGACTTCATCAGCCCTCAGCAGCTCCACAGTCTGATCTCCTCCATGACACCAAGCCTGGGAGGAGGTCCACCCAGGTGGTGAGCGGTAGAAACGAACTGACTTTACAGAAACCTGAGACTCTGATTAAAATAATATTTTTATTGACTGATGAAATATTCTGGCTTTAAGAAATGAATCCATGATTTACTCAGGTTTTCTTTGCCTGACACTTATATTTGCTCATCATTAGATGATCTTAAAGCATCAAAGGTTGATGATCATTCCTTTTAGGGAATGTTAGGCCTTTAATTAGGAGTGTGTTGGTTCCTGAGTTCTCAGGGTGAAGCTAAACGTTAGCAGCTCTTTATCAGGTTGTTGCTGTTGACATGAAGGACAGTGAAACGATTAGATGGAAGATGTTCAGGTTTCCCTCCCTGTTGTCGTCTCTGTGTGGGTCTCTCCCAGCGCCGTGGTCTTAATGAGCTCATTAACTCTTTAACATCGTTAAGGGCCAGTTAATTGTTTGTCCATTAGCTATTAGCAGGGCTCAGTGGAGACCCAACAAGGGACGGCTGTGAACACACACACACACACACACACACACACACACACACACACACACACACACACACACACACACACACACACACACACACACACACACACACACACACACACACACACACCCTGCCACTGCTGCGTGGATTGCTCCTGTTCCAGTCAGTGGAGCTGTGAGCAGGAGGAGAATCAGTGGGACTGAAATTAATCCTGAGATTAAACATCTTTCCAGGCGTGATCAATTCAGAGCAGAAATGCTGAAGTCACATCTTTGTAAACAAAATGTAATTTTTAGTCACTTAAATGAGTCAGGCGAGCAGTTTCCTCCATCCCGGGGTCCTAACAAGGACGGGGATCCGACTCCGTTCAATCGATCACCAAACCAGATGGCAGGTGATTAATTAAAGCCAGATGAGTTCATCAGAACTTTAATTTTATTTTCATACGCTGCTCATCGATTGTAGCAGAAACATGGACGTTTAACTCAGACGAGGCTGGAAACGGATCCATTAAAGGGGGAAAATAATTCCTGTGACTTGGATCGATAAATACTTGGGAAGTTTTGCAGCCAAACACAAATTCTGCTTCCCCACCTGAACCCAGAGCCCTGAAGGTAATCTACGAGGAGGGCGCGGCGAATAAAACAGCAACCAACACAAGCTGTGACATCCATGAAATAATATTTCAGGTTTTAAAACGAAAAAAGATGAAACAATCATAAGTTACTAAAATGTGTTGAGTTGCAGAGGATGAAGAAAAACTCTCCAGATGCGTAAATAACGTGTTGAGACGCTGTTTAAAGGGACATTCTGAAGCATGTTTCTGAGTTCAATCATAAGTGATTCCCATGGCCAGCCTCCTGAACAGCTAACGGCTAGTCTGACCTACGTGTGCTGCAGTCGTTTTAAATCAGATCAACCTCCAGGTCATGTGACATTATTTATAAACCCTTACAACAACATCAGTTTCACCTTACAGGTTATTTACAAGGAATTCTGTCGTTGATTCATTTAATTTTATGGCCATTTCCATTTAATTCTGTGGTCATTTACAAGAAATTTTGTGGTAAATTCAGAGGAATTCTGTGGTTATTTCCAAAGAAATCTGTACTTATCATCATTGAATTCTGTCGTTATTTACATTAAATTCTACAGTTATTTCCATAGAATTTTTGTACTTATTTCCATTGAATTTTGTGGTTATTTACTAGTGTAGATGCAGTATTAGCAGTAGCAGCTAACCGTTCCAGGTGTCGAGTCCAGCAGGACATTCCTGTGTAAACACCTGAGCTGTGAAACTGGTGATATTAATTATTAGACTTTTGGTGTCTCTGATAAAAAGTATAAAACTTGACTAAAGTTTTTCATTCCAACATTAAATGAAACGTTTGTTTTCCTGCCTGAGAGCCGATCCAAACAGCATTCCCGAGTCTCAGTTTAAAGAGATTCTCTCTGGATTCTGTCAAAGTTTTTATCTGAGTAACATGTTTTATTTTAAACGTCAGAAACGAAAAGATCTAATCAACAAAACCAGAGTTTAATTTGTAATTTGAGGAGACCAGACCCCCTGAACGCCGTCATCCTGAGCGTTTGACTCCCCAGAAGTGATGACAGATTCAGGCTGAAGTGAGTTTCTTCAGCTGTCAGAGTGCATATTAATGGATATGTAGTTTCTCTTTCTGTACAGATGGAAACTCCTCAGCGCACACGTCCTCAGAGGGCGACAGCGCCGTCGTCTCGAGCTGCTGCTCATTCAACATGACAGAGCACAGATGGCTGAGTGCAGATCCACAGAACAGAGGCAGAGACGGGGGAGATTGAGTTATAGAGCCGGTGTCACACTACATTTTGGTTACAGTGCTCACAGAGCTTCAGGCTGAACATCAGTGAGAGAAACGAGCCTTCTGTCTGAACCATCCGCATTCAGCAGATGGCTCAGGTCGGCGCTCAGACGCAGACAAATCTGCTCTGAATGCAGAGCTGAAGACTGTCGGATCCTAGATAAGGTTCTGAGTGCTCTGACCCATTCAGCCGGGCTTTAAAACTCACAAAACCATCTGCAGCTCGGAGAGAAATAACAAATAATTCTGTCTGTTACAGACGCGGTTTCCTCATTCTGCTTCACAGACAAACAGCAGCTGAGTTGATCTAAAACCATCAAACAGCCATGCTGATGAAATGAGTCTAAAACAAAACCATCGTCTTAAAGAGTCTGATCAAAGCATCGATTCCTGATCATCATCTGAGTGATTATCATTTAAATTACTTTATTCATTCTAATAAATAAAGGCTTTTATTCAATTCAGAATTCTATTTTTCAAGGGTGTTAAAAAACAACAACAAAAACTTTAAAAGAAAAAACTTAAAAACATGAAAAATGAATCAGACTTTGGGAAGGAGAGCTTTTCATTTTCGTTCCTCGTTAATCATTTATTCTTGTTTCTGTTTGAGGAGCAAAAACTTTACAGATAATATGAAAGATTAGATCAAATACTGAAGCTCTCACACGCTGCTTTTACAGGACAGGGACGAACCAATAGGAGGAGGAGGACGTCCAGGATGTTCACCTGGACCCGAGTGGGACCCAGAGACTGAATCCAGAAAACAAAGCCTTACAGGTCAAAACGAGTCGCGTCTCAGTTCAGTCTTTAGGGGATGATCGGGTCATTCTGAGGGAAACACATCACTAAGTGGGCGGAAACAGGAAGTAGTTCACTAACCAGAGCAATACCCCATGTCAGATGAGGAGAGACACTGCTGCAGATCAGAGGGAAATTAGTGGCTGATTTTCAGGTGTTTAAGGTAACTCTTAGTTCTTAGTTTCCTTTTACTAGTCAAACCTGTACCTTAGGGGTACAAATATGTACCCTAAGGATACAACCCCCCAGTTAAAGGTACAACATTGTACTTTTGAGGGTACCACCCCAGTGACGACACAAGGTACAATTCTGTACTTTTATTTCCGACAGTGCAGGGTCAAACTGGAGATGTGTCCTGGGTCGACCCAGGACAGGACATGCCTGAAACACCTCCCTGGGGAGGCGTCCAGGGGGCATCCTAACAAGATGCCCAGACCTCCTCTGCTGGCTCCTCTCTACATGGAGGAGCAGCGACTCTACTCCGAGTCTCTCCCGAATGTTCGAGCTCCTCACCCTATCCCTAAGGCTGAGCCCGGCCACCCTGCGGAGAAAACTCATTTCAGCCGCTTGTATCCGCGATCTCGTTCTTTCGGTCATTACCCAAAGCTCATGACCATAGGTGAGGATTGGGAGGTAGATCGACCGGTAAATCGAGAGCCTTGCTTTCTGGCTCAGCTCCTTCTTCACCACAACAGACCGGTTCAGCGTCCGCATCACTGCAGACGCTGCCCCAATCCGCCTGTCGATCTCCCGCTCCCTCCTTCCCTCACTGGTGAACAAGACCCCGAGATACTTGAACTCCTCCACTTGGGGTAGAACCTCGCTCCCGACCTGGAGTTGGCAAGCCACCTTTTTCCAGCCGAGAAAAAGCAACAAAAACCTGCTACAGGAGGTGGATCCTACTGATGGCAAAAACCTGCCTCTTATCTTTATCTTAAAAACAGAAGATGAGATTAGAAGTGCAAACAAGAAGATGAGAATAGAAGATGAGAAGACACTCACCTGGCCAGGTTGAAGGCATCATCAATGAGTCCTGCTCTGTTTCCCACTGAGACGATCTGAAGGAGAGCAGAGAAGCAGAACGAGGGTGAAAAACTGAAGGAACAGAGACGGAAAGGAGGCGGAGAGATGTTCGATGGTCAGGAGGATTTTAGAGAAGGATCCAGACAAACAGACAGGTTTACTTGAAGGTTGGTGTGAAGCTGCTGAATGAGCAGTTTCCAGTTGTGAAGGTCGTAGTTCACACGGAAGTAGCCCGTCTGGTTGATGTTGCCTAGCAACCAGGTGTTGTCATCCATCTGACCAATCCTGTGGGTTTCTGAATCAAAACACCAAAACGGTGTCAGTGGGAACAAAACCTTTAAAGAACCCAAACATCATCAGATAGGCAGACGACACCTCGCTGTTCGTTTAGAACTCAGGTTAGTTAGAAACCTGGTTTCAACCTCCACAGCACAGAGGGAAACAGTTTACATAAATGACTACTTTATGTACTACATTAAGTATATATGAAGTACTAAAATATGAATATAGTAGGCCAGGCAGTCAGTGTGACACCAAAACCAAATTAACTTCAATCGTCATCACACCGTTTCCAAAGTAGGCAAGAAAAGAACCTAAAAACACGTCAAACATAAAATGTTGGTAAATACTTCATGATTTGCATAGATTCTATTTTTGTACATTCAACTTTTTATCCTCCAATGCAGCGAACATCACAAGGGTTTCAATGTCCATCGTTTCTTGTTTCTATAGTAACCTGGTTAGATCACTCAACTTTTCTTATGTTCACAATAAACCATTCTCTAACCAGAACTAATGTTTAACACAACACATCTCAGAATCAACACATAGTCTCATAATAGTTGCTCACATCATATATATATATATATATATATATATATATATATATATATATATATATATATATATATATATATATATATATATATATATATATATATATATATATATATATATATGTGTGTGTTAGTGTAATGATCACGTAGGGATGAAAAGTCCAGCAGGTAGAATCAGTACTGCTGGTTCTGCTGACATGAAGTTCTCACCAGATGTTGGTAACAACCCATCCTCCTCACATGTGAACCATCAATAGCCCTAACAGAGCTCACTGGGACCTTCAGCAGTTTAGAAAGTCTGAAGAACTTGAGACGCTTTCTGGTTTCAGCATCATGAGATGTTTCTAGTGGGACACGTTGGTAATGAGACCGTTTGTTAGGTCACCAGAGGGACTGAAGGGGATGATACTGATCTGCTCTACGTGCTGGATTACTCTCTAATTACTGACAGATTCCAGCTGGTGTCAGGGCTTTCTAGGCCCTTTTGCACCTTCCTTTCTTCATGGTTTGATTTCTTTACATATTAGACATTATACGTAGATAATTGGTGATGTGTTAGATACTTATTTTACCTGTTATATAGTCTGAATGTGTTCCAAACAGCTAAGGATGGACTTATTTGAGTCAAACGTGACAGGATGAAAACTAAAGCAGACAGATGTTTCAGCACCACAGTGAGGAAATCTGGTTTGAAGCTCCAGGAGAACAGCTTGTAGGATGTTTCCACACCAACAACCAGGTGATGAAAACAACCGGATTTTGTCCCAATCACCCCATCCTCTGCACACCTTCCAAATTACATTCTCACCACAATCACAACTCTGGGGTTACTTTCATCAGGTGTTAATAACACAACCAGAGAGAGAAACAGTGTTTTATTCCTCTGAAGCCGAGCCAGCGTGAGTCTTATTCTGTTCTATGAAACCAAACCAGTTTAGGATTGATTTTAAAAACACGATTTTGTTCAGAAAAAAGAAAGAAGTCAGCTTTTGTCTCCTAGAGTAAACCCCTGGGGGGTTTATTCTACAAACACACGTAGAACTTTAAGAAAAAGAGGGAAAATAAAGGAGATTCTGAAAGCAATAAACAGAAACACAACAAGTAAAAGTGGAACAAAATAATGCAGATAAAACACAGGTTTTCAGAACAGGCCTATTAAAGGAGAAAAAAACGAGAACATTTAAAAACCTTCTGAGAATTCTTAACAGCTTTTGTTTCTTTGATCTAAAACAGACCTCAGAATGTTTGTTTTCCAATAAAATTTTAAAAAGATAAGATTTATTCAAAAGTTAAAACAAAATGAAAAGTTTGAGAGTTCTGAGGCGACGCAGCGAGCGTCAGTCTGAAGTAATGATGCTTCCTCCCCCTCTTCAGCTTTATTATCCCACTAAAAGCGTCTGACGCACGTGGAGCTGAGAAGATCATTAATTAGAGATTCTGAGCTGGTTTGCTCTGCTAACAAATCCTCCCAAGGTAACAGCTCGTTAACTCAAACTTACAAGATAATTAAATCAGGAGAGGATGATAAAATTTCACGGCGATACTCAGAGCCGTCTGTCTCAGTACCTGTCTTGTTGTTGATCCAGATGAGGCTCTCCAAGCAAACGGAGGATGCGTTTCCCACGGCGACGGTCAATGGGACCTGCCACTGTAAACTGCACAGAGGGAGAGTGATGTTAGTGATGGTTGGTGGAATTGAATTGGGTTTGATTGCCTCTGTTATCAGAGAGTGATGGTCAGTGACGATCTCTGAGCATCAGTCAGCTGGAAATGAGGCGAGCGACACCGAGAAGAGGAAGCGAGGGTGTAATGGCTGCAGCCGGCATCAGTCAGGAGGTTATTGTCTCTTTCAGAGGTTAAACGTTCTGCTCGCTAAAAAAACTCACAGTGACGAGCTTCATGTTTCCCATCAGCTGAGTCACATGACTCACCCCTTCCTGCTTCGCTGGATTCTGCTAACTTTATATCTCTGGGAGAGGAAATAATGAGAGAGCAGGCCGGCTCCTTCGCTGAGCTGTAATCCTCTACGCTTCTCAAATGTGGACAATTACAGCCTATAGGCCTCTTTCTGAGAAACACTCAAAAAATTCAGTGTCCATAGAAAAGTGATAGTACCTCAGCAACTACATGGTTTATTTGTATTATTTTGAAAACTCATCAGAGTGTAATAACAGGTGTAATAACTAACATAAATATTATTAGTTAGAGTAAATTAATTTGACACACAAGAGTAAAATAAAAATGTTACTTTTGTCTAAGAAACTGCTTAAAAACAAAGTGATTCTATAAAAATCAATTATAGAAGCTTCACAGAGGGATTAAAAACCATGTGTACTCTGATTGAACTCTATATGTTGTTTTTCAGGTTTTTATCAAACACTTTAAACCAATCAGAAAGATCACAGTAAAGGAGGATTAGAGCTTCATGGTGGGCGGGGAGCTGTCACTCACAGAGCATCCTATTGATCTACTGACATGAACGACGACTTATGTCCAGTGTGAATGCTCCATGGTCCGATAGTGGAACCATACTAAAAACAATTAAAAATCACAAGACAGCAAAGGGAGAACCTGATTTATGTTATGGCTGCTTGATGTAACGTTTATGTGTCTTGTTTTTAGCTGGCAACTTAAGAGTTGATCAGTTATGTTACTTAGTGAATTGACTGCAGCTGATTTATTGTCAGCTCACTGAACGTCTGACATAATTTTGTGCTTCCCCGGTAAAGCTATAGAGGCTGCTGATGGTTCCTACATCACATGTTATGTCCAGGGGAGATCAATCTTTTAAAGTGGTGTTCCAAGATTAGGGAACGCTTTACCTCCTCCTCTGCGTTGCCTGGACTCTGTTGATTCTTTTAGGAAACAGGTGACTCATTTATTCAGGCTGGCTTTGAACTGATTTTAGGTTTAATCATGTTCTGATCAAGTTTTTATCCTTTGTGTTTTTATTATTGTTTAACTGTAAAGCACTTTGTGGTTTTTGACCTGTGAGAGGTGCTATATAAATAAAGTTATTATTATTATTATTATTAATATAAAGTTAATGAAATATGATGGATGTGTTGGTTTGATGGAAAAAACAAAAACAACTCACGACAGAGTGCTACGTTTAGCTTTCAGACCACTTTGTGTTAAAACACACACACGCACGCACGCACGCACGCACACACACATTAGTTTTGATTTAATGTAAACGGTAACTATGTGAGAACTAATGAAGCAAATGAAATGCTGCTTAAACTGAAATGTTCTTAAATTTGATTAAAACTCAGTTTTAATGAAAGCCATTTTGATCAAATTGATTCATATTTTAATTAGAGTGGATTTAATTTGAAACTGAAAACAATCAGATTTACATCCTGAAATCAATTAAAGAGATGTGTTTATTGTGTGTGTGTGTGTGTGTGTGTGTGTGTGTGTGTGTGTGGATCAGGGTCACTGTATCCCACTAAAACCCACTTTCCATTCCTCTAACAGTTATTTGTTGCTGCAGGCGGCTGTGGGTCGATCGCGCTGCCAACCAGCCAAATATTTAATCTGATATTTGTATCGGTGTGACTGACAGGAAGAAAACTCAATCATTCACTCTCGTACTCTCAATCGCATGCAGCTCAGACAGCTGAATGTGTTTATTAATATTGATGTGAGTGTGTGCGTCCTCACAGTTTATACTTTATCCATCAAAAGCAGAAACCAACTGGAAGTGCAGAGAAAAGCAGCAGGACGCCGTCAGCTCGTCCAAACCAGAAGCTGCTTCCTGCACCCTGTTGTTCATCATATCCCGTTTATACTTCTTATTTTAGTCAAATCACAAGCAGGAAACATCTAAAATACAAGTTCAAACAACTCAAAGCCCCTCCTCTAACTCTAGGATCAGATGGTTTCACCTAAATCTAATTCATGGTGAGGTTTTCAGGTTTTCCTTACAGCGGTGAAACTCCACTAACTCATAAAGGTTGTGTGTTTAATTCATTCCAGCTACAGTTTAACGTAGAGATAACCTGCTTCTGATGGCTGATCTCAGTTCAGGTGTGACCTGATGAGTCAGATTTAATATCCATCTATGAGCATTCTGGAAGGCAAACCTTTCACATGGAGATCTGTTAGCATGAATTAGCGCTTAGCGATGGTGAGTTCACAGTCAGATCAGCTGGTTACTGATTAAACAGATCTTATTGATTAGTGTCTGATTCTGATCACCAGCTGATTGTTTTGGTGCATTTCTAGTTTTACGTATTTTGTTAAAAATTAAAGTACGTTCAAAACCTTGAAAATATCACGTTTAAGTTCAAGCATTTTCAAGAACCCGTAGGTTCTACTGGTCAGGTTTCTACCGTCAACTGGACCTGCTGGGCTGAGATGATCTTGGAGAACTTCCTTCAGCAGCAGAACCCAATTATCATCTTCTGTTTGACCTCAGAAGTTCTGGTCCACCATCAGTGCTGCTTCAGCTCTCTGAAGGTCCCAGTCCCAGGTTCTGGTCTGGACTTTGAACCTCTGCAGCAGCTTGTTTCTTATATTTTACATCCATCCTGCTGTAGACCTGCTTCTGGGTCTGGATCAAGGTTCTGTTCCATGACCCGGTTTGATCCAATCAGCTGTCAGACCGACGGACTCGTGTTCTAAAACACATTGGTGTCCAGGGGAGTTCATGGTGGACTCAGTGAGTCCTGAAGCAGCAGAACCAGCCCTCCACCACGGTGCTGACGCCTGGGATCAGCTGTTTGTGTCGCTGTGCATTATGGGTAAACTCATTGAGATTCCAATGCAAATTTACCAAGTCTGAGCTGAGCCGCCATCTTTAATCTCCTGCAATCCTTCAAAACAACTCATTCAGTCTGTTTCTTATCGTGTGATCATGACCTTTGACCTTTGCCCTGCTAACAGAGGCCAGTAGAGGTGGAGTGCCTGGTTTTCTGTCATTTCTCTCTGACGTCAGGGTGAACCTATAATGGAATCTTGTAAATGATTTTTTTTCTCTGAACAATGATGGACTCTAAATAATCTGGAAATGACCTTTGACCCTTGTCAGATTGATAGGCAGAGCTCCTCTCAGGTCATTCCTGATGTTATTTGTCCTTGTGGTGACACGCACCTGTATGCTCCGGAGCAGCAGACTGAATCAACTCCTGCTTTTATAAAGCCGATGATGTCAGTTAACCAATAATCTGATCAGCTAATCAATAATCTGATCATCTGATAGTGAAGGTGTTTAGTTGACAGTCACATGACCATCCTATAATCCAGAGTCTGAGTGGATAATAATGAAACCTGTTTTTATTCTTTATTTTAAGTTGCTGATCATTTTTTCCATTTGGGATCTTTTTGTAGTCAAACCTTCTATTATGAAGGTAAAGCCGTTTATTAATAGGCTTCCTTTACAAGTAGACTGATGCATTATTCATAGCTGCTCTGTTTAACATTAAAACTCCTTAAACTCAAAGCGTCTCATCGTCCAATCAGATCCGTCTCTGTCAGCTGATGAGACCAGCTGTGAGTTTGATTTCTGTTCTTTAAAAAGCTTCTTTTTTTCCCTGTCAGCTGTTTCACGTTCAGATAAAAACATCAGAAGAAGAGACGAACATCTTCGACTAATATAGACACAGTGAAAGCTTCTCCAGGTGATCAACATTAAACTTCAGTGTTTCTGCTGAAAAATGACATTTTTATAACACAAATCTTGTGTTTATCAACTAGAACAGGGGTCAGCAACCTGCGGCTCTGGAGCCACATGTGGCCCTTTGACCCCTCTGATGTGGCTCCTTGTGAATAAACCTGAGTGACGTTTATGCTAAGGGTGACAATAGGAAATGGTACTTTTAACTAGGGATACCGATACCAACATCGAGTCAGATACAGCATGTGTACTTGTACTCATAAAAGTACTCCGATACCACGAGATACCCAACACCAGTGTGATGGGAGCTTCGTTTCCCTGACAGAATTAGTTTGTGAACAAACCAATAAGTAGTGATAATGAACCAAATAATGAATGCAAGACACATGAAAAGGGGTAAAAGAAGAAGCAGCTGATGTACAGAACCAATGAAACGTGATGGACGTAATCAACATACAACGTAATCTGCTTTTGGTTGTAAGTTCAAAGGTCACAAAAAGGAAGACGTCGGTTTTCGTTCTATTGAGTGAGAAGAAGAGAATAGCTGAATGGAGAAAACCTGCAGACGAACGAAGCTTCATAAATACCTACATACAGCATGTTCTCAGTAATGCTCTTCTGAGGATTTACTTATTGTCAACCACTGCTGCTAAAGAGCTAGCAGGAGCTAACAGGAGCTAGCAGGAGCTAACAGGAGCTAGCAGGAGCTAACATGGGCTAGTGGTCACAAACAACAGCTGAAATCAAACGAAAAGAGCCAAATGATCTCAGTGTTTATGTACGGTATTGACAGACACTTTGATCCAAAGTGACCTACAAATTGTACGGTAACCATGGTGGGTCATCAGGACCAGCAAGGCCTTCTCTGCTGACCTAAACTTACTCAGAAACGTAAATGTGTTTTTCTTTTGGTAAATATATAAAAATAAAATTATTGTCCCTGCTCTGTTCTCTTTATGTCATATCATATCCACTTGGTTGCACCACTCCCAGTGTTAAATACTAAGGTAGGATTTTATCCAATCAGATTTCAGCAAAATTGTGTCGTCAGGCTGTTTGAAATCTACCTGAGAGGTGATGTAATGTGTATGTGTGATTCTGTATGGATTCTAGAGCCGTGTATTATTTAGGTTGGACTAAGTAGGATATCGCCAGTATTAATTTCATTGACAAAATATTTTCATTATTTTTTTCGTCACAAATATATTTCACCGAACGAAAACTAAACAAAATTCAAAAATATAAAATGTAAAAAGACTGCGACGAAGACTAAATTGGCCGACATTGTCGTCAAGAACGAAAGACTTGACAGTGAGAATTGACAGTGACAAAAATCCAATCAGAAAATGGGAAGAATGTGACGAACATACCAAAGAACCAATCAGCAGATGGAGCAGGCGGGACTAGAGAAGGGAACCAATCAGCAAACATAAGTCCGCCTGGTTGAGACGCGCCAGCGTTTGTAAACAATGCTGACCGGAAAAGACTTTAAGTGGGTCAAATGAACAGGACGGAGGCAGAGTTTGACACCAGTGTTAAGATAATGGTGGTGAATGCAGCAGAGGCATCAAACAGCTGGAGTTGTGGAGTGAAATGAGAGAAGATGGCACATTGTGGATATGACGTTCTGTGGGAGGAGACGCAGCGTGAGACTGATGGTGTGAGCACAGCTGATCAAACACTGAGTAAAAGCCTCATGCAGACTTTTGATCTGACATGTCATGAGCAAAGTTCTGACACTTTGCATTACTGTGGTATTTTTTTGCTCAGTTTTTGTTCAGTGTCTTTCCTGATAGAACACCACGCTCACTAGAATATGCATTACAGATCTTTGTGATTGAATTAATATGAAAATATTAAAGTTCTGTGATTAAGATAATATTTAAACTTCTTCCTCAAATTTTTACCAAAAATAGTTTCTTTAAAAAGTTAATTTTGTTCTTTTTTCTTTTCTGAGGATTAGTCTTAGAAGGGGGGGGGGGGGGGGG
>SSNR01000217.1:980903-1003403 GCA_006937965.1 Callopanchax toddi
GGGGGGGGGGGGGGGGGGGGGGTGTCTCTTATAATTGGGGTCGTCCGATATTCAAGTCAATACCGTAGTTAATATTGGAAACATTAATAAAGGGCCCATTTGTTTATTGATACTTAATAATGCACTAACGTTAATAAAGTGTTACCCCAATTCCTTTAAAGAAATGTGAAGAAAAAATATTAATATTAGTCAAATATTTTATATTTAGTAGACTAAAATAGTTTAGTAGACTAAAACTAAAACTAATTGGATGACTAAAACTTGACTAAAATGAAAAATAATTTTAGTCAAAAGACTAAAGACTAAATAAAAATTTCACGTCAAAATTAAGACTAGATCTCACTGAAGGCCTAGAGGTGAAATGCACGGCCCGCCACTGATGGTAACAAAGACGTTAGCACTGAAACTAACAACAAACTACCTAGAGGGAACAACATTAGTCAGTCGCTGCCAGAGGTCAGTGTGAGAATAAAATACCAGCATAGAGGGAAGTGCACAAAGAGTGCAGTAGAGTAGGGGAAGGGAAGGGAAATGCTAGAAAATGTTGTCTGAAGAGCTGGGTCTTCAGGAGGGTTTTGAAGATGGACAGGGACGCCCCTGCTCTGGTAGCACTTGTAGGTCATTCCACCATCGTGGAACGACACATGATGATGTGATGATGACCCTTTGATGACCGGAGTGACCGAGCCGTGACGTCAGCCTGACCAGTGAATCACCTGATTCTGGTGGATGTTGGCACTCAAACATGATTTACAGTAACAAAACAGCAAAACATGATTTCTAGTTCTGGCTGCTGGAAGCAAAGTTTGTTTTTACTCATTAAAAAACTTTCAGAAGAGAAGACAAGAAAGAAAAAGGGAGAACATGACAAGATGAGAAAGGGAGGAGAGGAGCTAAATAATAGAAAAAAAAGTAAAGAGAAGAAGGGATGGACAGAGGGTGAAAAAGTGAAAACTGAAAAGAAGAAGAGAGGAGCAGAAGAAGAGGAGAAAAGAAAAGCAGAGTAAGATGAAAAGAGGAGCACAAGACATTAAGAGGAGAGGATGAGTAAAGAAAGGAAAAAGAACAGAAGGAGGAGAAGAAAATATGAGGAGCAGAGCATGAACTGTGAAAAGATCTGGAGAGAAACTGATCAGAAACGTCAGCAACCAAAGAAAATATGACAGGACGAAGAGGAAAAAAGACATGAAAAGAGGAAGAAGTGAACAAAAGGGTAAAATAGTGGAAAAAGCTGCTGAAGTATTGATGGAGAAGAAAGTCGGTTGATAAAACAGAGAAGAGAATAAACTCTAAATGTTGTGAAGGATGTGAATAAAACATCACGAGAATAAAATATGAATGACACATAAATGATGGAACGGAGGTAAAGGAGGGAGGAAAAGACTGGAAAAGGCCTTTTTCAGAGGGAAACCGAAGCAGCAAATCTCAGTGGATCAAACACGGTCAAGTTTCAGGAGAATCCTTCAAGGACTAAACCAGACCAGGACCAGGACACCAGGGTCTACAGATCCTGATGCATCATAACGCATTTCTGTGTTTTTACATTTAAATTCTAAAGATAATTTTTTTACGTTTTCAGTCATATTGTTGATAATTTATGCAAGGTTTGTGTTTTCAATATTGTTCATGTTATTAAACAATGTGAGCTAAAATATAAACATTAACAAAAATGTGTCCATAGGAACTCACAGAAACTCATTTAAAGCAGCTCTCTGGAGCATTTTTCTATGTATCAAACTTTTCTAAATGTTTTAAATAATATTTCAGGTCAGAAAGAACTAAATTCACTTTTTTTTTCTAAATTTAAAAATAAAATGTTTCTTTAAAGTAATTTAAATAATACCTTAACTAAAGACTACTTTATTATTTGCCTATTAATCAGGGGTTAAAGTTCTCCATCGTGGCGACAGATTTCAGTCAATTGGAAAAAAAGAGAAAAAAGTTCAGTTAAATCTCTTTCTCTCTTTCTTCTCACGCTCTATCTTGGACTCAGTGTCTCCCTCTCTCTCTCTCTCTCTCTCTCTGTGTGTGTGTGTGTGTGGCGAACTGATAATACGTAAAGTTTCAGGCCAGCGGACTAAGGTTCTGCAGCTGTGTGAGCCCGTCAGAGGAAGGAGGAGGCGTGTGTGGACCGCCCGACCGACTGAGCCCTGACCTGGACAGAAGTCCACGCTGAGCTGAGAGCTCTGCCCTGTCTGGATGCTGACCTGGCTGGACTGGCCATCGGGTATTTGAATCCCTAGTGGGCCTGTAACTTTGGTCTGGTCCGGACCGGGGCTGCCGCCTTTACAAAAAGCCTGCGCCCTCTGCTGGTGGGGTTGTGCAATGACCCCAAAAAACTAGACCCGATTATAAGACGACCCCACATTTTTACATTATATTCAACAAAAAAACCTTGTCTTATATTCAGGTTAATACGGTAACTTAATTATTCAGCTGAGCTGACGTCAGTTCAGTTAAAATGTTTGAATAAAAGGTTGAATTGAATTCAATTTTTGTGTTCTTTATTTTATGTGTTCTTTATTAAAATTAGTTCATTAAGGAATTGCATAAAATGACCAGAGCTGCACTTAAAATATATTTTCTACATTTTTCCACATTTTCAATAATATTGACTATCAATCAATATGAATTTTTTTCATTGATAGGCTTTTTTATATACTGCCCAGCCCTATGATGAAGCATTTTTTTGACTGGGAACAAGCTTTTCCTCAACCAAATTTACCGCAGACTCCGCTCCATTGTTGCCCACTCACATGTCCTGCTGTTACTTCTGCTTTTCCTGTGGCTGCCCGCAGTAACCAGTGCTGCGGCACCGAGCAGAGAGCTGCCGCAAGTGGCGGGCAGCTACCAACAGCCGTGAACGGCGAGCAGATGCAGCCCACAAGTGACACAGAGCAACGAGTCCACTGCTTCATATTTGATTTATTCTCCATTTCCTTGTTTTTTCCTTCTTGTTACAAGCTGGATGGGGGAGTCATGTGACTAGCTGTGACGCCGACTCAACTAGTCCGCCTCACAGCTTCTTGAAGGGACATGGACATCACAACCTACTCACATCTTTTTATAAAGTGTCAAACTGCATCAACAGTCTTTTGAAGGACAAAATGTCACTATTCCTGAATTACAGTTGAGGGACACTCAAAGTCACCGAGGGCCACTAAAGGCCCACGGTCTGCACTCTGATCAACCATGTTTGAGACCAATGGGCCAATCAAATCCCAACCATGGAGAGAAATGCAGATTAAGACATCACCTAAAACTCCTGGATACCTGAACTGGTCCTTCATCCAATCATCAGTTGTTTTAAAAACATCAATGTGAAAAACGAGTCATGTCTCTGAAAACTAAAAGATTCTGCTGCTCTTTAAAAACCAAAGAGGGACATTTTAAATCAGACTGTTTCTACAGAATTATTAATAAACATCTAACCTGATGTTTTTCCTGACTTCCTCTCCGTACAGGAAGTGCTCCTGGCTGATGGTGATGTAATGGGTTGGCAGCTGCTCTGATTGGTTCTTGCTGATGGTGACAACAGGATATCCCATCTGTAGAGTCCACCTGTCCATCATCTCCCCGATGTCGATGTCCCGCCCCTCTGAACGCATCGCCTTCAAGAACCAGGAGGAGTTTAGAGAACTTACCCTCAACATCACCAGGCTTTGTTGTTCATTAGTGACACAGGAAGTCGTTAAATAACATCTTAATTAGAGAAGGACGGCTGACCTTCAGGTAATTAGAGGTCTGATTAGCTAACAGCTAATCAAAGAACAGTTTCTGTGTAAAAAAAAGCTCCATCCAAGGTGATTACATTCAACTTCTTCTGTCGGACAAATAGGAAAACAAGCCGAGCCAACAGGAGTCACTCATGTTACCATGGCAACAAGCTGTCTAATTAAATCAGTCTTAACGAGCGTCTCTCTGGCCTTTATTAGGATCGATCAATAATTAACAGCTTCATTGAGTCGGGCTGCTCCTCCATCCAGGTCTGCTGGGAGGCCTTTGAGCCAGGAGGTGGGGGTTCAAACACCAGGTGAGACTTACCTGAGACAGTTTGCTCCACAGGTCGTCTCTGGCTGCGTTGCTGTACATGTGACTCAGGAGGTAATCCTGAAAAAAGGAAACAGGATGTTTAGTCCCTCAAGGTCAGCACAAGGTCAGAGGATGAGGTTGGTAACAGACTGAGTCAGATCTGGTTCTCTAAAGACTCCGTTTAGACCAGACTGAGGTCGTAGCCTTTAGTAACAAACTGTGTGGTGGTTCAGTCCCTCAGAGTGTTTCTGACCAGGCTGTATCCTCTACCTCTCTGGGTCTCGTTACATGTGGACGTGTGAAACTGGAGGTCATTATTGTTCTGCTGATAATGTGGTGAACTGACAGACTGGTTTGAACCAATAGTTCAGTCTCAACTCGACAACCAGCCTAAAACCTTGTTTCTCTATTGTTCATCCTTTTCATGTTTAACATAACTCAGCTCATCTTTCACACCCATCAGTGGATTCACGGACGACTTTACAGAGAAGAGTGTCAGGAGGAGCTCGTGAAGTTGTGACGATCCAGGGTTTGTTGTAGGTAGAAGAAATAAATGTTTTTTTAAATCTTTTTTGCACCTATTCTTCCTGACAGCGATGATTTCTGAGATCCAGCAGGAGCTTTTCTACATTTAAGATCTGTTTCTTTCTTTGTTTTTCCCTTTTAGCTGTGTAATATTAAGTTTTTATTAATAAAGTTGAAACCTGCTTTAGGAGACAGCAGTTTGAGTCATGTGATGTGAACATCGCTGGGTTTGGACTCAGAAACTGAGGTGGGTGTTTTAGAGTCAACTTCTTGATGTCAGGGGTCAACGTCGTTCATGAACACTGAAAAGCTTTTAGAGAGAAACATGTCAGAAGAGAAGAGCTGAATATTTAATCTCAGGGACATGACATGCCAGAGTGTAAGAGGCTCGATCCCAAACGCTTTTCGGAGCTGATGAACTCAACTGAAAGGCTCCTGAAGCACGAAGGAGACTCGCTATGCCTTTAGCACCTAAAGCTACACGCTAACAGTCGACTGGAGGCTGTAAAGACTTTGACACATGAAAGGGTGTCGCATGAAAAAGGCAGGAAGTAGCAGGAGATGAGGCAGAACAGCAACAGTTTCAGAGGTCCACGGTGTGTGAGGAACTGGATACAGTAAAAGATGACATGATAACGACACGCAAGGTGTTTGTGACTCTGAAACCTTCACTGACTTGAACAGATGTAGAGAACACAGCCCGGGTACCGAGTCCGACCCAGAATGCTTTAAGAGTGTAATTAAAACTGAGCAGCTGTCAGTGATAACGAGCATCCCGTTAAAAACATTATACGAGTTACAAAAAATAATCTGTTAGCAGCAAATGTGAGAATAAAGGTGAGAGATTTATAGTGAAGCTGTTTCAGGTTTACAGTCTGTTAATGAGGTTCTGTTCCTGAGGACCGTCATCCACACAGCAAACACTTCAGCTGCTGTTAATGAGCTGCTTTAGACCTTCTGCTTCTCACAGCGTCAGCAAGCAGGTGAATCAGATCCAACAATGAACCAAACTAATAAACACAAACATGACTCAGCACTTAAGAAATCAGGCTCTCTGAGGGACCAGGACCAAACCCACCAGAACTTTATCCAGTCATTACAGGTTAACAAGTGTTCTCTGTGTGTGTTTTAAACGGGTTCTGGATCAGAGGTCAGATTTAGTGTAATTCAGCAAAATCTATGATGACACACCTACTGATAATATCATTCAAAGTGGGTGGAGTCTCTAGAAACTGGGAGTTAGTTATGGTTAGTCAGACCTGGGGAGACACTGCTGCAGATCTGTGACAAACTAACAACTCATTTTCAGGGTGCTCATTTATTAAACTTGCTTACGCACAAAATGGGCCAAAAAGTTGCGTAGGTCACTTTTTACGCAAACTTTGGGATTTATAAAAGAAAACGTAACGGAAAAATGTGCGCAACTCTAAGCAAATTTTGAACCTTGCGTAAGCACCTGTTGGAGACGTGAAACCTGTCAGAGCAGCTGGTGAGATGAAAAATGTTGAATTTATGACACAATTAAAGACTTGTAGACCCTTGTGCACACAGAACCAACGATCCATCTCTAAAAATAATAAAAATGAAAATATGTCGCACTTTAGAATAATATCCCATCATGTTCATCCAGTCGTCTTCAGATTATATAATAAACTGCACTTATTGGTGCATTAATTGTGATTTCTGAGACTTAGGAATCCTGCAGTCACACTTGTGCGTGATGCGCTGCAGCTCAGCCAGTAGTCAGACTCCGGATGAATGGGAGAGAGTTTTTAGAGAATTCTAGATAATGACTGGACAATCGATCAGCTGATAGATTCATTAGAGCATCCTATGGATCAACTGGGTCCAGTATTAGATCAACAGAACCATCGGAACCAGTAAAACCCGGTGTCACCGGCCGTTCTCAGGTTCCCTTCAACCAGCGATTTATCCAACAGGTTGACTGTTTAATAGGATGAACAACATGACGTGTCTTCCCCTTTGGATTAAATTGAATGTTGCCATTAAACGTTTCTCTGAGATCTACACCATCTCTCTGTCAGTCTGACAGCAGACGCGCTTCAGCGAGGGCACTTCCGTGTTCTCTAATCTGTCAACATTTCACCACCTAATAAAACATTTTTCCGTCCATCCACCACAAGCACCTCGAGTTACAGAATTGTGTTAGATTGTAATTTTTGTTTCAACATGAACGATGAATCTGTGTTCATATTTAGAGTTTCTTTGCTGTTGCTCTGTGACTTTTCTCTGGTTTGTTCTATTTCTGTGTTGTTTTTATTTAATCTGTCCTTTCTATCTTTTGTCCTTTCTGTCTCTTTTTAAAGGTTCATATAGGAAACATTAAATATAGGAAACATTAAATATAGGAAACATTAAATCACCTGATTCAAAGCATTTAGCTTCCAAAACTAACTTTTATTTTTAGCTATAGCTGAACGTGTCAACCACACATTAATGAGGAGGTGTTTTTGGAAGGAGACTCGTGTTTTTGCTTTTGTTTATTTTTTGCATTTATCTCTCGCAAACACACACACACACACGTACGCTAGCACACACACACACCTACACACACACACACACACACACACATGTACGCTAGCACGCACGCTGCTCTGCTGGAAGATCAGCTGGTTTCTATTTAACCTGGTTTCCAGGGTGTTCCAGGTCACCAACGTCTTCTGCAGTAAAATCAGGACAAAGTGTGTGTCTGTGTGTGTCTGTGTGTGTGAGTATGACAGTGTGAGTCTAGAGCAGGTTTTAATAATGTTCAGGTTTGGACAGTAAATCCAGACTATTTTGTTTCCAGTTTAGTAGCTGAGACGAGTTTCAGACAGTGAATGTGATTTTGTGTAGATGCTTTAGTGACTTCATTCATAGAGGATGCGACTCTGGACAAGACTCTACTTCTTCAGAAAGACTTTGTTAGAACAGCTCCTATTTCTGTTCCTTTATTTCAGAAACTACATTTAATGACTTTTTATGAAGTGAATATTCTTCAAATATTTGTCTTCATTTATCAGATTTTATTTACAAATGGAAAAGTACCTAAACAGTTTAAAACTTTTTAAAGTGAATTCATCCTTTCATTCACATGAAACACATCAGGTAATGACTTCATCCTCTGATACATATTTTTCTCGTCTCAGACTATTTTCCATCCACTAGAGGAACATTTGGTAAATCAGTGGAATTTTATGGAATTGTGTTTTGTGATAACTTTTTGGTTGTTTTGTTCATGTATTTATTTTATTATTTTTGTATTGTTTTTAAAGACATTGTTCTTGTAAATGATTGAAGTTTTATTGGTGGAAGCTTTAGATGAGCTGAAATGTACATCACTGTATTTTTAATTCTTTGTCTTGTTAATGGTGTTTTATTGCTCAAATAAATAAAATGAAATAAAAATAAATGATCTGGTCCCAGGTATAAATAACTGATGTACTGTTGTAGTTGTTGTTTCATATTTCAGTGCGTGCTGCTGGGGAAGACTGTCTCGGACTTCAAATCTATCAGCACAGGATCACCACAGGGCTGTGTACTTTCCCCCCTGCTCTTCTCCCTGTACATAAACTGCTGCACCTCCAGCCACGACTCCGTTAAACTGATCAAGTTTGCGGATGACATCACCCTCATTGGGCTCATCTCGGATGGCGATGAGTCTGCCTACAGGATGGAGGTGGACCGGCTGGTGTCCTGGTGCAGCAGCAACAACCTGGTGCTTAACACCCAGAAGACAGTGGAGATGACAGTGGATTTCAGGAGAGTCACAGCCCCCCCCCCCCATCTTCACTGACACTCCCATCACCTCCGTGGATTCCTTCTGTTTCCTGGGAACCTGCATCACGCAGGACCTGACCTGGCCATCAAGAAAGCCCAGCAGAGGATGTACTTCCTGCAGCAGCTGAGGAAAGCCAAGCTGCCGGTCCAGATGGTGGTCCAGTTCTACACGGCCATCATTGAGTCCATCCTCACCTCCTCCATCACTGTGTTCGCTGGGGCCACCGCCAGGGATAGACAGAGACTGCAGCGCATTGTGCGCTCTGCTCTACCATCAGTCCAGGACCTGTACGCCTCCAGGACGCGGGGGCGAGCAGGCCGGATAGCAGCTGACTCCTCTCACCCTGGACATGGTCTGTTTGAGCCACTTCCGTCTGGCAGGAGGCTACGGTCCATCAGGACAAGAACCTCTCGTCATAAAACAGTTTCTTTCCCTCTGCCGTTTGGCTCATGAACAATTAGCAACATACTCATTAACTGTCACTTTAACAGCATGTTTCCACTGTTTTCTGCTGCTACTTGTGTTTTTTAGTCTGTGTGTGTATGCTGCACCTTATCGCTGAAAAAAGTTCCTAGTCTGCGAATTACATTCAATGACAATGGCAATAAAAGTTTTTCTGATTTCTGATATTTAAAATCTAATTTGTAGAAACATCTAAATAAAGTTTTTTCTGTCCCCAGATGACCCTGAACCTCCTGTTTGATTCATTTCAACCAGATACAGCTTCCTCTGACCGTCTCCCTGAACCAGCTGAGGAGAGGAAACAGTGCTGTGTTTTACATTTACAACACCGCTTAAATGCAGCAACCATCATAATCATGTTTCTAGTTTCCAGTTCAGTGGCCCTGTCCCAATACAGATCGACTGCGCGCTAGTGCGTAGGGTGTCCCGATTCTCTAGAATGGAGACTCAGGACCTTGTCCCTGCTCCCTTTTCCACCCTCGCTACGCACTCCTCTGAAGTCTGCATCGGAGCATGAAACCAAGACACTGGACTTACATTGAGTCCCTTCTGGAAGAGCGGCTGTCCCATCACGTTAGCCAGCATTCGGATCAGCGCTGCCCCCTACAGACGGCACAGAGAAACACAACAAGTTAATTCTGATGCTTTCAAGACACTTGTTTCTATAATTCCAACAAACCAGTGTAGGTAAAGTAAAACCACCCAGTTATCAGACTGGTTTTTCACTTTGACTCAGATCTTCATACGCTGGAAGACCCTCAAAGGAACACTGAAGATCTATCAAGAGAATAGCAGGGGGCCATACAGCAGGAATGGCTGAAGAAGAGTTGTACTAAAACATGAGTCCACAGGAGGTCATTTCTTCATAAACAAACGTGACGACTGGTTTTCAACTTTCCTTGTAAGTGGAAACAAACAACCTGCTTGCAGATGTTGTATTTAAATGGTAATCAAGTCTTTAAATGGCAAGTCCAAGTCAAGTCGAGACTCTATAGATGGTGACTCAAAGTCAAGTCTAGAGTCGTTTGACAGCAAGTCTGAGTCAAGGCCAGAGTCTTTTACGACTCGAGTCCAAGTCTCCGACTCGAGCGTCCATCTGGTTTACCTTTTTGTAGGCGATCCAGTCAAAGACCCTGTCGATGTCTGTGGCTTGTTCCACCTCCTGGGAGATGGGGTGGGAGGAGCTCAGACCGTCCAGCAGCATCACCTCATGGAGAACATCAGTCAGGAACCGCTGCTTCTCCTGAAAACACATCCGTCTTTACTCAGGAACATCGTAGCATCACTAGTCCTCTGGAGGCTCACAGAGCTGAGGAAGATGCTGCTGCTGGATGAGAAACGTCTCCTCATCTTCCTCACATCCAGATCATCACCCTGATGGTCACATCAGAGCTCTGTTGGCTCAAACAGAACTAAAGTAGGAGATTACCCCCTCCCCACCATGTTGTCTTCTCCCAGAGTTCTGGTGTTTAATGAAAGGCTTTGAGAGGATTTAAAGATTTGTTTGAGTTTTGTGAAAATCTGTCAACAAGATGTAATTAAATCTGAACAATGCATTCAATTTCTGTTATCAGTCTTTGTGTGTTTAAGGGATGTTTGGGTCAGTTGGAGGTGCTCTGTCAGTTATTGATCTACAGTAAGGACCACACCCAGAACGCTAGGTTACCTGTTAGTTAACCTCTTTGGTTTAGTTTGGTTAACCTGAACGTCTGGATTACTGTCATGATTTAGTTTTTGTTTCTCCTCCTGTCTCCCATGGGACTCCTCCACAGGTGTTGTTCATTTCAGGTCCAATCACCCGACCTCTCCTCATTCCCCTGAGTGAGGAGATGCTCACACCTCGTTGGGTCCTCCTGTTGATCACCTGTGTTCAGGTCCTGTTTGATGTTTTCATCAAATCAAACCTGTTTTCACTGAACCACTGTCTTTATTTAAAGTACTTTTTATTAGATGGTCAAAGAACTGAAGTTTAGTATTAAAGAACTGGACCAAAGGATGTGCACGAGCGTGAACGTGCACACAGCTTTTTTGTCCATTTAAAATCATGAAAAGTGAAAACGTAGAGAGTTAGTAGAGTACTTATTAATTAGTTGCCTAAACATGTTCAGATCAGGACAGTGCTTATGACCTGAGAGGGTTTAAAGTGTCCAGGAAACCCAAAGTAGAACAAATAGAAAACAACCTGTATTACTGTTGTCAGGGTTGAATCATGGACTAAATTAGACCAGCAGATAAAAGACTGAACAACAACATTAAAGTTTTAAAAATGTTTCAATCAAATCTGAGTAAACATTATGAACCATGTGAATTAAATTAATTCATTCATAAAACTTTATTTTATTCTCTTAAATCCTAAAATCATATCTATGCACTACAGTAGTGGTGTGCTGTTCTATACTTCTAGTTTAGGGGTCAAATGGTTTTTTGGGGTGAAAAATCTTTAGCCTTTACCCTTTTTGGACCGCCTTTACGTTTGTTTTTTGAGGACATAAATGTTTTGTTTTCCTTGTTAAAAAAAGATGTTTGAAATAGATGAATCTGAATGACGATGATCAGCGGCTCCTTGGTAAATAAGATATCACTTGGTAGAGATGATAAAAAAATAGATAAAACCATTAAAATATAACATAGTGACTCTTTAAAGCAGCTATCTGGAGCATGTTTCTATGTGTCAAAGTTTTCTAAATGTTTTAAATGATATTTCAGGTCTAAACTATGATCTATGGTTGAGTTCCACTACATCTGTCATTCTGATGAAGACCCTCCTTCCTCCTAGAGACCCCTTTGCATTATTTCTGGCCGCCAAACTTTTTCAGCCAATAAAATTCAAATTTCTGGATTGTCGGCTTTCTGTCAATGTGCACGCGCTTCAAGCATACCTGTAGCAGTAGGAGGCGCTCTCGTACAGGACGCTCTGTGTCTCTCTGTACAGTCTGAGCCGTCATGGATGATCTGGTCAGAGATTATTTCTACTAGAAAGTCATCCATTCCCCGGCTGCTGAGGGATTTATTTTTATTTTTAAACATTTCTCCATACAGAATGGCAAGGCTTGCCAAGGATAAACGTTTATTTTGGTTAAGAACTTCCTTCACGACCGAGTCATTTCCAGGTTCAGCTTCAGAGTCCAGCATCAGCTCGCTGCTACAGAGCTACGTATCAGAAGCAGCAGGGACAGACAGGGTTCAGACCCTCGTACAGTGTGGGAACATGATTTGTGAACTGTGAGTGATTGAACCCTACAATGTAATCATAGTTTGAGCAGGAGTTTCACACTTTATGCCCAGCTTACAGACCAAAGTAATGCGCCGTGTGTACGCGTGTGTCAAAGTGTTTTGGGAGGAGCCGTTGTACGTTGAATTCAAAAACTGCTCTCTTGCTGAAATGCTCCACAGTGCGGCTTTAAGGGAGGAAATGATTTTTATTATTTACTCAAACCATGTAGCTCCAAGAGCATATTAGGGATGTGAAGATTCACCGATCTGAACCGGTGGTCCGATCATGACGTGTACAATCCGACTGCACCAGTAGCTTCAGCGTGCATCGGCTCAGCTGACTGCTAAATGCGTAACGTATCTCTCTCTCTCGTCTCCCATCGGTGAAAACAATGGTTACATCGATTAGTTCAGGGTGTCCAGCCTTTTTCCTCTCACAAGCTACTTTTATACTGAGCAGCTCCACGCGGGTTGTCTGCCTGGCGCCGTAGGCAACTGCCTATGTTGCCTGTAGGACGGACCGCCACTGATCGTATCGAACTCAAATCGGTAAATCGCCAGCAGGGATGAATCCTATCGAACCGTATCGTCAATGTATCGAATCGCTGGGAGCGTATCGAGATACGAATCGGCCTCAGTGGTGGGGATTCACATCCCTACTGGATATATGTTCATCAATACCTACATTTAGAACAAAAAGAAAGAAAACCTCCATTTGGTTGATTATTTATTTGTAAAAATACTTCTGGGTAATAAATCTAACATTGCAAAGTTGTAAATGACAGAAAATCCCTTTAACTTTTAGTTTTCTGTCTCCGTCTCAAACCTCATCTTTAATCATCCACCTGGACTCCTTTGGTCTCCTTTCAGATTTTAAACAGATTTGATGAAACCTGATTAAATTAACACCAGGATCAGGTGAAGTCTAGAGGGGAGCGGCTCTGTCTAATGAGTGGGTTACGATGAGGTTTAGTGTTAATGAGACTCCACGTTAAAATAATAAACTGTTGATAATCAGATGTTCTAACAATAAACAGAAAACAGTTCTAAATGACCAGAATCAATAGGGATCGGTCTAATTACTGATCCACAAGGGCTCTGTCTAATTCATGGATATCTAATTTGATGTTAATTTAAATGTACCTGCATCTTCAGATGTTTTAATAGAAAATCAACCAAAATGATTATAATGTTCACCAGACACCTGGGATCAGACTAATTCCTGGTTTGGGTTTTTTCTCACCTTTATGTTTTAGCTTTAAAGTTAGTAATTAATTCATAACATCTGATAAACAAACGATGTGAGTTTAGACTCCAGCTGGGAGTCAGCTTAGTTAGTTTGAGTCTGATTTGATTCAAAATCTAATTTCTGGATGTTTTTTCTCATTTCACGTCCTTAAAGGATTTCTGTAACTACGGCTTGAAGTCAGATTAGTGCTTTATTATTGTGGTGTACACACATTCACACACGAACACGCACACAGACAGATTTCTACCACAAATGAAACAATCAGTCATTTATTCCAGGGTCCATTTGGATGAGATGAAACCGACGTGATGAGAAATCAAAGCAGAATCAGACCAAATGAGACATCAGCCTCGTTATCAGACACCTTAAATCACCTGACGTCGGGTCCATCTGCTCGTTACGCAGCAGATGGACCTGAACCGGGCCAGCGCTAACACACAGCTGCTGGGTCGGGCTGCGTTCAGGAGCAGCTGCTGGACTTCAGAACGTCAGCTCGTCTCCTCCCTCCATCAGGTCCTTTTATTTGTTTGAGCTGATCAGAAAATCACCACAGAAAGTTCTGGATTGTGACGGATCAGAGGGTTTCTGTAGAGCAGGAATCCAGACTGAAACTCTTGCTGACCTGTAGAGGTTAGCTAACAGCTAACATGTTGTTTTAACACATCAGTTCGACGTTTGAACCCTTTAATGCATCCAAGCACACCTTTGTTTGTAAACTTTTTAGCATATTTTCAGTTTTTCATGCATATTGTTGATAATGAATGTATTTTGTGAGTGCTCTCTCTGTGTTATTTCTAACGTTAACGTCTCTACGCTCAAAGATAAGCTCATAGAAACTCGTAAAACTTGCATCTCATTTGAGGCCTGTGGCTTCAGTTGGAGCTCTGAGGGATTTACTTCATGATGAGGTCATTTTACTATATATGGCAAGTAATACCAGCTTTTATCAATAGTGGGTCATTTAAAAAAATACACTGAAATACAAATTGAGAATAAATTTTCCATATGAGAATGTAAATGTGTTAATGTGAGTATGAAATATGACACTGCCAAACATTATTGGAACTAAATAAATGTTGCTGCTAATCTTTCACATAAATAAATCCAGATTTCATGACCAATTTTAAAAAATTAATCATTGTGTTTTTTGAATAAGAGACTCCACCCACTTTAAGTGAGGTCATCAGTGGACGTGGTCCTGACAAATAACTGGCAGAACGCCACTAAAGACCCAAACATCCCTTTAAGATTTAAAAAATACTCACATGAAAAATGATAAAAGTTTTTTTTGTCCCCGTGTCCTGTCTGGCTGTAGAGCAAACAGAATAAATGTCTGAGTGCCAGAACAAGCCCGACAGTGTTGCTGTTCCAGGTGAGGCGCTACAGCCATTGCTATAACGCTCCACCTGACTTACATTTAAATATTTTAAAAAATAATAATAATCTTTATTTGAATTGTCTTTCATACTCTGTACTCCCAGGTCAGAGGACAAGCACCCTAAGGGCAAAACCAGCCTCCAGACCCAGGAGCAGGTCCCGTTCATACTGGGCTGGAGACGGGCAGACCGCCCTGCCCCCCCACCCAGCAGAGCAGCCCACCACCATAGACCCAGATCAGACGGCCCGTCCCACTCCCAGCCCAGGGCAGCAGACAGAGAACAGGGGTGTAGGAGACCCTAACTCTCCCCTCCCCAGCTCCAGTTATACAAGACTTTAAAGAGAAAAAAGAAAAGACTTCTGCTCTTAGAGAACCTTTAGTCCAGCTAAGCCTGTTCTTCCTTTGTATATTGATGTGCTGTTGATTTATGCACTCGTCGCCACCTAGTGGTGCTGTGGGGGAATTCAGAGTTTGGGTCAGAATACCAAGGATGAAGAAAAACATGAAGAATAAAGCCTGATTTATACTTCTCTGTCTGCGTCATTACGGAGACACGCAACGCCATTATCCGTCGACACAAGAGCTCTCCGACAGCCTCGCAAGGACGGACGGAGTCAAGCTCACTTTTCTAAACATCCGTCGAAAGAGACGGAGAGCGCACGCCTCTGATTGGTCGACCCAACACCCCGTGATCATTTCCGGCTTGACGCTGGTATCAACAGAGTAGTAATAGTAGAATCTCGGCGAAGCAGATCTGGATCAGCTCGAGAAACGTCTGGCAGACAAAGTACGAACATTTATATTATCCATCAGTGTCCCTAAAGGGTCAAACAAGAGCTACATATTCGCTCGTCGTCTGCCTCGTCCTCACTGAACGGACGGACAGACATTCAACAGCTGTCTCCTCACTCCTGTTTAATTCTTTTTAACAACATTGTTTGTTCCTCGAGATCAATCTGTTCAAACACAATCAAAAGTCGCTCTCTGTCATCCATTACTGAGCTGAAGTAAACAAACTTTGGTCGACTGAGGCATTAGTGCAGAAAAGTTATGCGCCCTCTGCTGTCCTGGTGGAGAATTGCTTCACAACACTGACGGAGAAGTAAAAATCAAAAACGTTTCCGTCAATATGTGTGAGCGCAAACGTGCTGTCAGAGAAGTGTAACTAGGCTTAAGAAGTATCTGGAGCCTCAGTCATAAGATTTAGAATAATATTTACTAGTGTTGTCACGGTACCAACATTTCAGTATTCGGTACTGATACCAGTGAAAGTCCACGGGTCTCGGTACCAAAGCAAAACAAAAACATGAATTGAAGTCATGTAAATCAGAGGTCGCGCTAGACTTTTTAGTTTTGTGTCATTTTGACTGACGGTAAAATGAAAACTGTCAAAATCTATTTGTACCTATCACTTATTAATTTAAAAATGATAATAATGCAGCATTATTTCATTCCTTTTAAATGATATTGTAATTGTTCCTGTCTGATGGCATGTGCGCACACACACATACACACCAGTAGCGTAGCCAGAAATAGATTTTCGGCCGGGCCTAATAAAAAATGGGTGGGCCCAAAAATGTAATTGAAAATAAGTGTATTTGTAAATGTCACTTTTGTTTAAGCAGATCTGTGTCTATGCAGTGATTCCTCGTTTATTCTGGGAGTTACGTTCTAAAAATAACCCGCAATTGCGGTGAAATCCGCCAAGTATCAGTTTTATATTTTTACAATTATTCCAGAAGTTTTAAGCCTGTAAAACCCCTCACTACAAACTTTATACACTTCTCTCAGACAGGCATTAACATTTTCACACTGATCTCATTTAAACACAACCTGATCATCAGAACGGCTGAATAAATCACTTCATTGATGTTTCTGATCGCGTCTGACGGACACCTCGTTGCGGTAAAACAAAAACAAAAACATTAACACACAGCAGATGCTGAGAGAAGTGATCTGAGAGCTGCTCTGTGTTTATCACTAGAGGTCTCAATTTCAGATACGTTCAAATACGTTAATTATTTCAGGTCAGACACACACAGAGAGAGAGAGGGGGAAAAGAGAGGAGCGCAGAGCGCACCGTTTGGAGACATCATGCTGCTCCATGGTTCTGATTCTGCAGTCTGTCAATCAGTTAAAAGCATCATTTCTACTTGTGGAAGTGTAGATTTTCATTCCCACCTTGCTGTAGAAAAGAAGCTCATAAAGGGAAGGGAGCATGAGGGCGCTACTCATCCAGTCTCTTGGTCAGCGCGCAAAAGGGAGTCAGGACGCGCTGCGCTCCGCTCCATGGAGGAGATTGTCAGGACACATGAACACTGCGCTGTAAAAAAAAGTTTAAAGCATGCAAAGTTGCACAAAACATTTCGCGAAAGTACAAGGCTGCAAAATCGTCTCGTCTTCTTCCGCTTATCCGGGTCCGGGTCGCAGGAGGCTGCAAAATGTGAACCGCAAAAGAGAGGAACCACTGTCAGAAACCGACAGAAAGATCTTTGAACAAAACATTCAAATTCCAAAGCACATTAACCCTGTAACACAGGACAGGTCCTCCACTTTTTGTTTTTTGAAACATTTTGAAATGAAGATTTGTTTTGCCATTTCTTAAATGCTTTGGTTGACACTACAAGTCACAGCAGCATAGCACAGTAGCGCTGTTACCGTAGCTTTTCTGGAGAGTTCCGAAATTATTCAAAATAGTCAATGAGAGCAAGACTTACAAATGATGTAATAGTTATGAAATCACCACAGCACATTCATGCTGTTGGTGTCAAATTTACTCTGTTCTATTTCATTTCATGATGACTTAAATGAGATCCCTCAAAAATGAAACAAATATATGTATAATTTTGTTGAGGAAGCCATTTGATTGGGTGGGCCCAGGTACACAGTGGGTGGGCCCAGGCCCGCCCAGGCCCACCCGTAGCCACGCCCCTGATACACACACACACACTCTTACACACAGGTGTGTGATTTTAATCTGTCAAATGACCGAAAATGAAGAAAAATGATTAGGTAGCGCCTCAAAGACCCGGGTCGACCCGCTAGGTCGGTACTACCGGTACCTCAGACATCCTGGAACTGTAACATTTAAATTGTTTTAGTACCGACTTGGTACCGAAGAACCAGGTCTTTTGACAACACTAATATTTACAGACAACTAATATCTATGTCATATAACTGATTTCAGTTCTGTTTAACATTATTTAGTGACATTATAAAACTTGATTATTGATCCACAGAATTTGTTTAAATCATGTTTTTTATGTTGATGATTCTATAACGAGCTGCTGACTTTAGGAACCAATTAATTAAATTAATAAAACGCTGCTTTAAAGTAACCTCAACAGCCTGCCTTGTTATTGTTTAGTTATTTGTTTTGTTACTGGAGACATGTGTTCCCATTAAGGCGTTTGTCCGTGTGGAACCGGAGGAACCAGGTTTAAAATGCCATGTTGCTCAGAAGCAGGCTGTGTGTGTCTGCAGAAGATAAGCTGTTTCAGTGCAACACATTCAGAGCTGGAAGTAACCACCGCCGTGGTTCAGCAGAAACAAAGCAGTGAGTTTGCTGTCATGTAAAGTTCTGCAGCGGTCGTTTTCACCAACGTCGTCCTTTAGACAAGAGCTGGAGCCGGAGCCGGAGCCCAACCCAGGAGGAGTTCATCTCTAATCCATCTGATGGGGATCAGTTTTATCTGCTGAAATGGACTCAGAAAAAGGAAGAACCAGAACCAGATCCGTGGGAGTCGAAGGAGGTGGAAGAGTTCAGGAGGAGACGTCACATTTAGGATTCCACCTCCTCAAACAGCCAGTTTTAACTTCGTATTCAGGCTTCGTTTCCAAATGTACTCCGTTATGTAAAGTTTACAGAACAGAACCAGAACCCTGTGTTCTACCTGCTGCTTATAAAAGACATAATTCAGATTCAGAACCTTCATTTTCATGAGTTAATCCTGGAGATGTGTTTTGTGACAAAACATTTTAAAATCCTGTTAACTAAAACATTTTAATTATAAAATGAATAAAAACAATTGATTTTCTGTCTGAAAAGATTTAATTTGTTAATCCACAATTTGATTGAATTTGTTGTTTTTTTAAATTACCGTGACTGTTTTTCTATGAAGAGTTTAAAAACACAGATTTATGAGCACAAATCAAACTCAGTTATGTAGTTAATCTATTCATTATAATGAATTAATAAACATATATTTCATAAACTATTAGAAAACGGTTCAGATATGAAGAACTGTGAAAACTTTACTGTAACTGAATCTGTATTTTCACTGTAATAAAATGTTTTATAAAGCTACTTCTGTCCTTTTGAATGGGTTTCTATCAGTTACTTCTCTACGGTGACATCACTCAAAGTGGGCGGAGCATCTCTAAACAAGAAGTAGTCCTCTGACAGGAGGCTAGTCAGATCAGTAAAAATGAGCAGCTGATTTTCTGACATTTAAAACAGATCTTGCTCATAAATGTTCCTCTGATGCATCAAATGATAAATGACCTGTTTGTAAACCACTACAATTTAGCATGAGATCATTGATTTAGCTTATGGTGTTTGATTCAACCGAACAACATCAGAATTACTAGGCTAATGTACCTGTATCCCTCCGCCTGACTGGTCCTATATTCTGGGTTTTTTAGACATCCTCATATCTCCAGTAGGTATAAGAAGATTAATCAATTTGTATTGTATTGGTAGAAATCAATATTGTATTGTATCAAAACTAGAGGTGGGAATAGATTAATTTTTAAAATCTAGATTAATCTCACCATAATCTTGAAGTTAATCTAGATTAATCTAGATTAAAATGGCTCATTTGAGTTCTGCCAAAGGGTTCATAATACCAGTATGTGTGTTCATGACCATGAGGCTGAAGAATCGTGATACTTCAAGTCTAGAGTTTAAGGTTAGTAACAGCTGATCCACTATTTGGATCAGCTGTTACTAACCTGACAAGAAATACTAAACCTGTCAGAACTTTCCTCAGAAACCCAGACCTGAGCAGTGTTAATTTTGGCGTGAAATTTTAATTTAGTTTTAGTCTTAGTCTTTTGACTAAAATTCTTTTTCATTTTAGTCTAGTTTTAGTCGTCCAATTTGTTTTAATTTTAGTCTAATTTTAGTCGACTAAAATTCTGAACTATTTTAGTCAACTAAAATAGTTCCGAATTTTAGTCGACTAAATATAAAAAAGACATATTTCACTAATATTAATATATTTTCCTCTGGTGCGTTTATTTTACATTTCTTTAAATGAAATGGGGTAACACTTTACTTTTATTAACATTAGTGCATTATTAAGTATTATATAAACAAATGGGCTCTTTATCAACGTTCCCAATATTGTTAATGACCCCAATTATAAGACACAGCCCTTTCCAAGACTAATCTTCAGAAAAAAAACTAAATTCACTTTTAAAATAAACTATTTTGTTGAAAATTTGATTAAGTAGTTTAAATATTATCTTATTTAGAGACCTTTAATATTTTTTTTATTAATTTAATCACAAAGATCTGTAATTCATATTCTACTGTGTGTTGAGTTCTGTCAGGAAAGACACTAGTGGTCCTGAGCAAAAAAATACCATAATAATGCAAACTGTCAGAACTTTGCTCATGACATGTCAGATCAAAAGTCTGCAGGCTTTAACTCACAGAGTCTGATCAGCTGTTCTCAGGCTGCGGTCCAGTCTCCTCCCACAGAACGTGATCGCCACAACGCTCCGTCTTTGGTCATTTCTCTCCATAACTCCATATTTCCTGTCTCCCTGACAGCTGTTTGATCCTCTGCTATATTCACCACCATTGTCTTAAAATTAGCGTCATAACTCTGCCTCTGTTCTGTTCATCTGACCCACTTTTAATAAAGTTTGTTCCTGTCGGAGTCTGCTCTGCTGTTTACAAATTCCGGCGCGTCCCGACAAGGCGGACTCTGATTGGTTCCTTTCTCATCTACTTCCGCCTGTTACGTTTGCTGATTGGTTCCCTTCTCTAGTCCCGCCTGCTCCGATTGCTGATTGGTTCTTTGGTATGTTCGTCAAATTCTTCCCGTTTTCTGATTGGATTTCGTCACTGTCGATTCTCGTCTCGTCTTTCATTCCTGACGAAAAGGTCCGCCGATTTAGTCTTCGTCATCGTCTTTTTCCGTTTTATATTTTTGAATTTCGTTTAGTTTTCGTTCGGTAAAATATATTCGTGACGAAATAAATAATGAAAATAATTCGTCTATGAAATTAACACTGGACCTGAGTCACAAACCAGAACCACCAGACCAGATGAGCTCTGAGCTCATTTTAACAACCTCTGATGGTTGATCAAGTTATCAGGATGAAACATTTTAACACTAAAATACATTGATGTATCATCAGAGGTCTGTCTCCTTTAACTTTACAGCTGTTTTCTAAGGCTCACTCTGTTTTAATAGTTTTACTGTAGAAACCTTCTCATCTCCTGACAGTAAAGGATTAAGTCTGGTTTATACTTCTCTGACAGCACGTTTGCGCTCACACGTATTGACGGAGACGTTTTTGATTTTTACTTCTCCGTCAGTGTTGTGAAGCAATTCTCCACCAGGACAGCAGAGGGCGTATCACTTTTCTGCACTAATGCCTCGGTCGACCAAAGTTTGTTTACTTCAGCTCAGTAATGGCCGACAGAGAGCGAATTTTGATTGAGTTTGAACAGATTGATCTCGAGGAACAAACAATGTTGTTAAAAAGAATTAAACAGGAGTGAGGAGACAGCTGTTGAATGTCCGTCCGTTCAGTGAGGACGAGGCAGACGACGAGCGAATATGTAGCTCTTGTTTAACCCTTTAGGGACACTGATGGATTATATAAATGTTCGTACTTCGTCTGCCAGACGTTTCTCGAGCTGATCCAGATCTGCTTCCGCGAGATTCTACTATTACTACTCTGTTGATACCAGCGTCAAGCTGGAAATGATCACGGGGTGTTGAGTCGACCAATCAGAGGAGTGCGCTCTCCGTCTCATTCTACGTCTACGGATAGTTAGAAAAGTGAGCTTGACTCCGTCCGTCATTGCGAGGCTGTCGGAGAGCCCTTGCGTCGACGGATAATGGCGTTGCATGTCTCCGTACCAACGCAGATGGAGAAGTATAAATCAGGCTTTAGATTTAGTTTACAGGTGACCTGATTAAAGTCTTTCTTTACCACATCAAATAACTTCAAAGTGATTGTAGCATCCAGTTTATCTGTAATGGATTAAATCTGCCTTCAAATGTCTTTATAGCTCTACTGTTTGTTTCACATTATCCTATAGGGCTGTTTCATCATGTTTTTGTTAAATAAACCACTTTGGGGGATTTAAACATTAAAGCGGCTCTCTGGATTATTTTTCTCTGTATCAAAGTTTTCTAAATGTTTTAAATGATATTTCAGGTCTAAACTATGATCTATGGGTTGAGTTCCACAACATCTGTCATTCTGATGAAGACCCTCCTTCCTCCTAGAGACCCCTTTCCATTATTTCTTGCCGCCGACATTTTTCAGCCAATGAAATTCAAATTTCTGCATTCTCTCAACATGCACGCGCATCGACCAAACCTGTACCAGTAGGGGGCGCTGTCGTACAGGACGCTCCGTGTGTTTCTCTGCCGTCTCAGCCGTTCACTGAGGACTCACAGCTCATTTCTACTAAAAACCTACCCATTCTCCAGATAAAGATGGATTTATTTTTATTTTTAAACCTTTCACCTCACAGAATGGCAAGGCTTGACAGGATTACGCGTTTATTTTGGTCAGAAAGTTCATCCAGGGCCGAGTCAAGTTCAGCTTCAGAGTCCAGCAGCAGCTCTCTGCTAACAGAGCTAATATCAGAAGCAGCAGGGACAGAGA
>SSNR01000217.1:1008403-1045903 GCA_006937965.1 Callopanchax toddi
TGAACAAAACTCTATAGAGTAATAAACAGAATCTAACTGCTGTCTTCTGGTTATTATTTCTAAACATATTAATACTAAAACACCATTATGATGCCATCACTGCCCCCTGCTGGTGTGGAGGAACAAAGTTAAACTGGAGTAAAGGATGTTAGCATAAAACATCTCAAACTCAGCAGCAGGAGTTTAATACGAGTTGGTTAAAGGAGTCAAATACTTTGTTAACCTGATCAACCAGAGGGAGAATCAGCTGCTTCTTATTAAAAACAAACTAATGAAGTGATTTGAAACATTTGCATCACATTAAAGAGACAGAAATGATCAGAATCCTTTAAGTTTGAAACCTCTGCAGTGAAATCAGGTTCTTCTTGTTGCACAAAGCGCTGCTGAGCTGCTCTTCCTTTAAACAGGACGTTTTACCTTTGATTTCTACTTCTTTCAAAGGGTTTTACTTTTCATCTAGCTGCTTGCTAACGCTCCAACTGGGTCAGTAAGTTTCCCGTTTGTCGCAGCTTCCCGACAAACAGAACATAATTAATTTTACACTGGAGAGACTTTAGTTTCATGGTGACAGACTCTATGAAAAAGAACTAATTCTCTACAGTTTGTCTGGTAATTAAAAATGACAACTTCAGCTTTTCTTTTTTGTCGTCATTAGCTCCTCTGTCTGCTCTCCTCCGGTTTCATCCTCATTAAAACAGGAAAACGCCTCCAGTGGGTCGGACGTTTCTGGTGGGGAAGTTGACTCTGGTTGCTATGGTTCCGTTGTTGTCATGGTTGCACTTGTGCGTCGTGGGTGGAGGTTCACAAACAAAAAGCTGACGAGGAAACGAGGGAAAGATGGCTGAGTCTGATGACGGAGAGCTGATGAGTCGGTGGACAGAAACGCTGAGATGAAAGAGTCTGGAGCCGTTGTTAGTGCTGGTTCCAGGGTCGTCTGGCCGACGGTCAAACAGCTCCCAGATGCTTTTATATTAGACTCTTTCAGTAAAGACGACTTTGGGCTCAGATTTATTGATTGGTTCTAAAAAACAATGAAAGTTTCTGGTGGTTCAGTAATTATTGACTCATCAACAGGGAAAAAGCCCCAAACAACAAATGTATCGAAGCTAGAAAATAACAAGAGACAATGAGCCATAGTACAGCTGGTTCAATCTAAAACACCATCCATCCATGGTGATCCCTCTAATCTAGGTCTGGGTTTGTCCAACGGGAACTCAACTCTAACTTTATTTAGATTTAAAACAACAAAACTTTGACCAAAGTGAAGAACAAATAGAAGTAAAACAAGAGGAAAAGGGGGAAGTGATTTGTGGCCACATACGTGTATTAGGGGTGGACCATAACATGTCATTCCCAGTAATACAGGTACTTTTATTTTTGCCCTGGAAAAAAAAATTATATATCACGGCATGCTAATTTCATGACGTCACCCAACTACAGCACCTGCAGCATCAATTTATTAAAATTATGAAGTGCAAGAATCTAAAGGGAGAAACACTAACCTATTTCATCATTACTAGGCTCAGAACCTGAGTCTGGTGTAGGACTGGCTCAAAGCCCCATAGGAACTCTAACAGCTGCTAACAGCAGGTAAGAAAGGGGGGGGGGGGAGATGTGACTATATTGTCAGATTTACTGTTATCATCAGAATACTTAAAATGATCGTGATATAATCATATCAGCCCACCCCTAACGTGTGTACCGAGGTGACCGAGGCGGCCGTGTGCTACAGCTCTGATGTTCCTGCTGAGCTGTGGATCAGCTTTGCGCCCTTTCTCCCCTGACCTCTGCACCTGTTCTGATCCTACCGGATGGTGAGTGGACTCGGATGGGAGCAAGAGATGCAGGAATCATCTTCACCTCTACACCGGGCCAATCTGGTTCATCTCCCCCATCCTGGTCTGAGGTGGCTTGTAAGGGTCGGAAATCGAACCGCCCACGGTTCCTGGAATCACTTCCGCCTGATCTGGAGCTCTCCAATCGCTTCTCATTTATCAAACAAGGGTTCCAACTTTCCACCTGACAAGACGGCACACCCACCTGCAGCTGCTCGCGCTGCGCTGTCTTCACTCCCCGTAGTGGCGTCTCATCTACCAGGCGCAATCCGAACACAGCAGGTGGCTCGTTAAAGTTGGAGCTTTAGCAGCTAGCATCCTGTATGTCGTTGTAAGTTTTTGGACTGTGAGAAGATGAACCCATTACTGGATTTAACAAAAACAGAGATGAAAGAGTTGAAGTCCGCTGTTGCTCATCTGTTTTTTTGGTCGTAGGTGTGCTGTCCATGGTTCTGAAAAACTGTGTTGTCAGCTCCTCTCTGACAGCAGCCTGTGGTCGAAGTTGAGTGGAAACTAAGATCTCATTCTGAGGAGACTGAACTATTCCGCTGTGAAAAAACAGCAGCTCTACAGAATAAAGGCAGGATGGATCAAAATTAAACATATAAGTTGATTTAAGGACTATCCTGTTGTTTTGATTGACCGTTTTTGCTAGCAAAATTTTAGTTTGACGTGAGTTGAAATGACTTCAGAGTAATAACTGTTTAAGTACTGGTCCATTTGGTACCGGGACGTCAGAATGGCAGAATTTTAATAATTTAATTGATGTATTGATCGCCTCTGAAAGATCCGGCCTGGACATGTGTGTGACATCACTGTATGAAGCCCACAGCCATCAGCTGAGAAGCTGCTCAGCTTGGGATTCCAATATGGCGACGTCCTACAAAAACAGATGACTAAACATGCAGCTCATCTGCAGCCTGGAGGGACAAGTGCTACATCTACACCTTCCTACTCTGAAGGCGGGATTTCAGAGTTCCTTGTACAATCAAACGCACCAGGTAGCCGTTTTTTTAAACATATTTTTACACATTTTATTGAAAAGGGCTGTACATAAAAATAAGTGTACACCAAGCAGCAGACAGTACACGTAAAACCAAATGCAAATAAAAATAAAGCACAGTAAATAAGTATTTAATTATAACAAAGTAACTTTCCCTAGTAACTAGTTACTTTGAAAGTAATGAGTCACTTTTGAAAGAAGAAACTAGTAATGTAACTAAGTTACTAATTTAAAGTAATTTACCCAACACTATAGATAACACAGTACTACATATATACCACAGTACTATATAAATACCACAGTACTATGTACTGTATACTACAGTACTACAGGTATATGAAAATACTACGTGTATACCACAGTACTACATATATACTTCAGTGACTCCAGGCGGTAAACTCAGATTCTTTAGGGCAGATAAATCAGAGTTAGAGGTAAATTAGACTCTGGTAAAATGATAGAGAGATGGTAAACAGAGATAGAGGACTGAGAAAGCTAAGAAAAAACAGATGACTTTGCAGGAAGGAGGAGAGAAAAGATGAGTGAAACTGAGAAAAGAAGTAAAGAACACAAGTTGCTGAAGAAAAGTGGACAGTGTTAATAAAGCATTTAGTCTGAATATCATGTGTTCAGAATCCATGACACGTATCAAAAGTGACAGAGAGACGCCGTTAACCAGACACACCGTCAGGTCTGATGGTAGCTCTGGTGTCCTACTGGTCCAGATGTTTCTATCTGAAGGCTAAGTCCAGAAACATGTTGCTCCCTGGGTGAACCTCCACTGACAGGTTTCTAACAGGATGCTGTTTTTCTTCCTAATCTGTTTCAACACCACCACCTTCTTTACTTTCTTCTTCATTCATCTTCTGTCTTCATTTCTGTTTTGCTGTCTTAGAACAAAGCAGATCAGTTCCTTTGATCATCTCCTCCTTCCCCTCCTCCCCCCGCCTGGTCCTCCTGATAAATATTCATCCCTTCCTTCGATGGAGGGACTGAATCTGATTTAGACTCTGTTTGGATGGAGATCCTCACAGCGTAGCCACACAAACCAGTCCTAGCTGTCATTTGGCACAAAGACCGTTCACATCTGTGGAAGTATTGAGACTCTCAGGGTGTCGTTGGCTGCGACTGGATGGATGTGACGTTAATGACTTCCTGTTCAGCTCAGCTTCCTGTAAACGGCGTCAAGGCGGTGATTTAACAATGGACACAAACCAGATGATGGTAAGTCATCATGTTACGGCGTCCACCAGGAGGAGTTACCAAAAGTCCTTCTGTTTTCTTCTCCTTCTTGTTCCTGATAACACAACATCTTCCCATAATCCCTCATGTTTATGGTGAAGGATTCTGGGAATCAAGCAGCAGAACTACAAGGCATAACTGATGAGTTTGGAAACCTGACTTTAGATCTTTAGGTTTTGTTAGAGGTCACTAGGAAATCATAAAATAGAGACTGTCATCGTCATCTGGACCAGAAAAAACCTTGATCTGTGATGGATGAACCCTGAGTTTAGTCTTACAGGTTGTTGCACCTTCAGATACAAACCAGGACTGATTACTTCTGTGTTCTGTCTAATTAAAGCGTTAGTGGTTTGTCTGTATATTGGGATGTTCCCGACTGCCTCTGTTTAATGTTCAGGTGTTTAAATGGGATGTTTTATAAAACCATTACAAACAAGAAACCTTTGATTTGCAACAACAAAGCTGAAGAGCTCGGAGAGGAACTGAGAAGCTGTTCTGATGTTTTCTGTCAATTTAAAGAAAAAAGAAACAAAATCAATTACAGAAAAACACTTTGAAGATGAAACAAAAGAGAAGACGCCTCTAAAAAGCCTCAACATAAACCAGACGACTCAAACCTGGATGAACGGGATTTTATTTTTATATCATAAAAACCAAAACGAACTGAAGGGTATTTAGAATTAAAGGTAACATTGTTCCACTCTCTGTCCTATTAGCCATGGTCACAGCACGTTTGGTTGAATTAATATGTGCAGTAGCTTGGTTTTACCAGAAGGGGGCAGCAGCTTAGATATCCTATATAATGGCCAGCTATCTTACCCTCGCTGTTCGTCAATGAACCCTGACATCCCTATGCGGCGGCCATCTTACTTCAGACAGCTGCCCCCTTTCATAGCATTGCTGTCAATGGTGCATGCATTAAAAGTACCATGAGGAATTTGGTAAACAATGTAGCTTAAAACATTTTTTCATGCCTCTTAACAACGTTCTAACATAGTATAGCTATAAATATATTGTGGCGATTAAAAAACCCTGAAAAAAATCAATAAGGTGGTTCCCTCACACTTCTCTAAAATCCTCAGCTTTCGGACTGAAAGCAATGATTGGACAATCCATCTGTCTGTCTCACTGAAGCGCCTCACTTCACTGCTTGGATCCTCCATTAATGCTGCTGGAGCATTTTAAAGCAGAACATCCTGGAAGTGAGAGAAGGACAGAAACAGCTGCTACCGCTTCAATCTGAGGAAAAGTCCCAAAAACAAAAACACTTTTTCTGCTAGCAGAAAACAAATAACGTTCGGACGTAAAAAGAGGTGTGTTCACCCAATCAGAAGCTGAACACACCTGATCCAGAACAACAAACATAGTTGGAAAACAAGCAGGACTACGACTCTCTAGGACCAGGGTTCCCTACCCCCGTATCGGGCCGATCCCCGATACCGGTATTTGCATCCCTAGTTGTTTAAAATGTTTTTTATGGATAAACGAACAAACCTGACATGATCAATCAGAATCAGACTGTAACACCAGAACGTCTGGGTCTACTAAAGGTTCCTGTTGATTTCTGAAAAAGGAAACAGACTCTAGTATGAGAAGGGTAAAATGAACTAGATGGTATTTATTTTTCCCAGCTTTTAGTTAGTTTTATTTTCTTCATTCTGAGTTGGTTGTTGGGGGGGAATCAAAGATATTAAAGAAGTGAATTAAAGCAGAAAAGAGTAAAAACACAATGTGCGCCTGACGGAGGCTGGACATCAGACAAGTTCGTCTCTGAGGAGCAGAGTGTTGGAATTTAAAGCTTCGAGAAAAAATCAGCAGCTGTAGCTCTGTGTGTGTGTGTGTGTGTGTGTGTGTGTGTGTGTGTGTGTGTGTGTGTGTGTGTGTGTGTGTGTGTTCACTGTGTAGACTCACTAACAACACACACACTGTTAGATGTTTGTTTATGGTCGGGTAATTAGTCTCAGACATGAGCTCAATTCTCTCACACACACACACACACACACACACACACACACACACACACACACACACACACACACTAACTGTATTCCTCTCACACTGCGTTATTGATCAAACCTTCCTGTCCTAAGGAGGAGGCTGAAGGTAAACATCCTAATAAAGCTTCAGAGGAAACGCTTCCTTTCCTAGTTTCCTTCGTAGATTAAAGGAAACCTTACGGTAATTTAATTTCTAACAAATATCCAGCAACACGCCGTTTTGTTTGGTTGTGATCTGAGGGGTCGTGATATTTTGATCACATAACGTTTGAACAGCTGATGAAAAGACTTCACAATGAAAGCGCTGTTTGTTTTCACGTTTAAACAGAGCTTGTGCCTCTGAAGTATGGAAAGCCAAAAGTGACACATTATTAGAGATAATCCTGAGCGCTCAGGTGTTGGTGAAGGTAGATCAGATTTTAGATATCTGAAAACTGGAAAAATTCACTCACAATAAACTCAGAGTCTACGTCTTTATTAGAATCAAACTGAACAAACGTTCTCAGAGAGGTAGAGGTTTACTAACAGGAAACGTTCTGATACAGCAGAGGGAATATTTAGTTGTTTTAAATACAACTAAATACTGGAGAATAAACTGCAAACAAAATAAAATGTTAAAAGTAAACTGACAGGATTCCAACTGGAAAAGTCTCAGTGAGACGAGTTTATCATGGATCAGACCTAATCCATTTCTCTGGGATCGATTAATCTCCAGGTAACTAAAATAAAACTTTATTACATTTCTATTAAATGGGACAAAACCCATGATCGGATTGAGTCTGTTTTTATCTTTTATTTAATGTTTCATAACTTATAATTTGATGTGAGCATTTCATGATGTATTTAGTGTTGCTAGTATTTACACACATAAAGAACAAAGGTCTGTTTTTAAAAAGAAGTGAAGGTTTATTAAACTATTATCCTGAAACCAGACTTGATTATAAAATGATAATTTGAGGTTATCGAACGTCATTAGCTATAAATTGGACTCTATTATTGTAAGTAACTTAGATAAATGTGTTGGGTTATTTTAGTGAATTCAACACTGAAGCTGAGTTGAATGATTGAGTCTTTAAGACCAAATCAGGGTTCCTTAAACATGTTCCGTTGTTATCTCTGGGAGAACCTTGACCTGACGGGACCCGAAGCAGAAGGCAGGAGCTGCTGACACCAGGTCTGTTTAAACAAATACGAGCGATGATTTGGAGGTTAAAGGTTAAAGGTGAAGATATTAAAGAAAGAACAGCCTCCTGCTGTGACTCCAGAGTGAACCGAAGAGGATGACCTCTGACCTTCATCCTGAATCAAATACGAAGCAAAGGCAGGAAGAAAAAACACAACAATAACCAATAAAAGATCAGCTTCTGTGTTACAGGTACCAGTAAGATGATACTGTGTTACTGGTGTCCTTTTACTGGGACTGTGTTACAGTTATTGTTTTCAAGCGTAAAGCGCTTTGTGGGGTGTAGAACTGTAGAGATATCTATAGACAGTAAATACAGGACGTTTACTGTTTGTTACTGGGAGCCTAAACTGGTAACTTAGATTGTGTATGACTGCTGGAGCTTGTCCATCCATAACAGGGTTTATAAATCCTGTTCAGAGGTCATGAATACAAACTGACTCTATAAAAGTTTATGAAACAGGCTGAAGATGTTTGAGACATCAGTAACTGACCCAAACCCAAAACCAGTCCAGAACCAGACTCCATCAGCATGATGACACAAACAACAACACAGAACAACTTCTTCAGACACACAGAGATCCAGAACTGTTCTGGAGCAACCCCGAAACAAAACCAGGTCCAGGTCAATCGGCTGAATAAAACCTCTGAACAAAATCAGATCCAAACCCAGCTGAAACCTGATCCCATCAAGCAAGATCCTGAAGAACCGTCTGATCCTGGACCAGGAACTTCTGGATGTGTCGTGGAGTCAGAAGAGCTGCTGATGTTTCAGAGAGAAATATTGATTTGATTGTTTTTTATTCTCCGCTGCTGCTCTGAACAAAATCAATAAATGATAAAGGAATTCTGCTCAGCTTCTGCCTGTGAGCAGAAAACAAAAACTCCTCTCCAGGGAGAAAAGTTCCAACACGAAGCTGGAGCTCCACCATAAAAGGTAGAGAAAAATTCATCTGTCCTCCTGCTGGACCCAAACCACGGCCCAACCAGAGACCAGCAGAACCAGAACACTGTCTCACTGGTTCTGGTTCCATCAGGAACTGAGGCATGTTCAAAGATTTTATTAGATCTTATAGTTCTATTATATTTTTAACATTTCTGAGGTAATTATTTAGTTTACTATTTTAAATGTTTTCTTAAATTTCTCGTTTTTATTTTTTAAATTTGATTTCTCGTCTCGTCTCGTCTTCTTCCGCTTATCCGGGTCCGGGTCGCGGGGGCAGCATCCCAATTAGGGAGTTCCAGACGGTCTTCTCCCCAGCCACTTCTACCAGCTCCTCCGGCAGGATCCCAAGGCGCTCCAGGGCCAAACCAGAGATATATTTTCTCCAGCGTGTCCTGGGTCGACCCGGGGGCCTCCTGCGGGCAGGACATGCCTGAAACACCTCCCTGGGGAGGCGTCCAGGGGGCGTCCTAACAAGATGCCCGAACCACCTCAGCTGGCTCCTTTCGACATGGAGGAGCAGCGGTTCTACTCCGAGTCTCTCCCGAATGTCCGAGCTCCTCACCCTATCCCTAAGGCTGAGCCCGGCCACCCTGCGGAGGAAACTCATTTCGGCCGCTTGTATCCGCGATCTCGTTCTTTCGGTCATTACCCAGAGCTCATGACCATAGGTGAGGATTGGGAGGTAGATCGACCGGTAAATCGAGAGCCTTGCTTTCTGGCTCAGCTCCTTCTTCACCACAACAGACCGGTTCAGCGTCCGCATCACTGCAGACGCTGCCCCAATCCGCCTGTCGATCTCCCGCTCCCTCCTTCCCTCACTCGTGAACAAGACCCCGAGATACTTGAACTCCTCCACTTGAGGCAGGATCTCTCTCCCGACCTGGAGTTGGCAAGCCACCCTTTTCCGACCAAGAACCATGGCCTCAGACTTGGAGGTGCTGATCCTCATCCCAGCCGCTTCACACTCGGCTGCGAACCTCCCCAGCAAGAGCTGAAGGTCAGAGCCTGATGAAGCTAGGAGGGTTACCGGGGTCCCACCCCAGAGCCAGGCCTGGGGTTGGGGCCCGTGAGCGAGCACCTGGTGGCCGGGCCCAGTCCGAACCGGATACATGGGCTCATTCACCTGAGGACCCACCCCCTGCAGGAGGAACATGAAGCGTCCGGTGCAGTGTGGATCGGATTGTGGAAAATTTGATTTAGTTTTCTTTTTAAACATTGAAAACAAATGTTTGGGTTTCAGATTGGCTGGTGGTTGAGCTGAATCTTTACAGATTTTTTAGTGAATATGATGAAAATCCACATTTATTGGACATTTAATTTTGCAGCTTCAACCAGCCTCTGCATTACTGTTACTGTTGACTCCAGGGTTCAGAGTTTAGCATCTTCACAAAAAGCCACGAAGAAGAAGAAGAAGCAGATTCATCTGTTTTATTAGCTAAACATCAAAATTGAACAGAAACAAATCCCAGTTATGAAGTTTTCTTGTAGAAATGCTGTTTGTGTTGAATGAAAATGCTGAAAACTGCAGAAGAACCGAGTAGCAGCTGAGCTGTCTTTAGATAAACTGTCAAAGTCAGCTGATGTTTGATGACTTAAAGTTTTAACAGAAATAGATTACAATAGTTTAACAAAATGAGAAGATTGTGAAGCTTAAGGTTCTGAAGTTTTACATAAATAAACAAACATTTTAGGTTCTAGCAGGAAGAGGCAGAATGGACATGAGGAAGTGGAAAGAGGGGGAAAGGTAGGTAGGAGGAAGCAAGGATGGAGGAGGAGGAGGCAGCAACAACAGAAGGAGACAAATGTTAAAAACTTTGTTTAAAGTACTGCATTTTTTGTGTTTCTCATGGCAGCCATCATGATACCTCAGTAAAGCAGTTCGGGATATGTTAGCATTGATCAGCTAATACACCACATTTGAGATCAAAAGGTGAAAAGTGAAAATCAGTGATGTGTTAGCACCATGTCGCTACTGCTGGAATCGTTTAAAGCTCCAACAACGTCTGAAGTTACAGGATTCAACATTCACGTCCAAGAGGTCAAACATTTTACAACGAGCTGAATAACTTCAAATGTAGCGACACCTTGATGATGATACTGGCATCGATCCAATACTGAGGTCTTTTACTCATACTCTTAAAAGTACACAGATACTATAGAGCTGATACTATTCAACGTAGCGACACTCAGCTAGTTTAGCGAGCGACGCTAGCAGCTAACTGGAGCTTGTGCTGTTTAATCAGTAGTCATTTCCCCTCACTAGGACTCAGCTAGCTGAAGGTTTTAGGTTTTATTTATGTCGTTTTTCCACATCAGATGTTTGACTTTATTGTTGCATCCAGTTCAGGTCAGACTAACTGAAGCAGACAGTCCTTTAGAGGAGATTTTATACCTTAGAGACAGAGAAATGGCCTTTGACCTTTAGAACCTTTATATTATTACCAGAAGATCCTGACAACGCTGAACATTTTGATATATAATTTGTTGAAATAGCTGAAAAATTGCAGAGGTAGAAAAGGTTTAAAAAAAAACATATGAAGGAAAAAATGAATGGGATCACTCTAGTCTGAAGTCTACACAGCCCAGCAGGGTCAGACGTCAAGACACCTTTAGTGTCATTTCATAACTAGATGTTGATTGGAGTCTATGAGTCAGATTATTAATGTGATGGTTCCCTGAGAACGCCGGAGAGTCACCTCAGTCCTCAGCAAACAGAATCATCTTCGTCTAGCATGACGCCAACTCCAGACTTAGTCAGGTGTAGATTTTCCTCTAAGGACTACTTGGACGTTGAGTGCTGTCCGTCTGCTAATCTGTCACTTTTATTGTTTAAACATCAAAGTCAGTCATTAAATCATAACCAGTACTTGTAATCCTGGTTTGGTTCCTGAGTGAAACCAGAGATAGAAACTAAGAAGTTATCAGAATGTTGCTTTAAAGCCTAAATAAGTGGAGCGAGTAATCAGTGTCATCTATAAGCATCATGCAGGTGGAACAGAAGAACTCCGTGATGGTTTTGATTTAAACTGACTCTCGCCTCCCAGCAGATCCAAACGATGGGGGATGAGCTGAAAACCAGCAGCTGTCAGGAAACTAAATGAAATGAAGATTTTATTCAGCCGGCAAGAATAAAACTCCAGGTTTTACTGAGGAAACTCAGAGCTTTGGGTAATAAATGATCATAGAAATGGAATCAACACATCCAGGCACCACAGGAGATGTTGTTCCCTCTGTGTGTCTTTTACCAGATGAAGAGATGGTTACCATGTTCGTCAGACCAGAGGGAATGTGTGCTGAGGTTTATTCTGAGGTTCCAGCTCAGAACGCTAAACAGACTCCTACAGAATAAACTCAGGGTGTTCGGGATCTAAATCAGGCGGCGGTGAACTGTGACTATGAGACCAGGGCCTTCAGCACGGATTAAAAAATTCTGGTGTCACATCGTCTACGCTTCAGAAAACCTAAAAAATTGCAGCGTTTCTACAAGCCTTTTTATATCCAAACAGCTAAATTCAACCTAATTCTATTCAGCTAAAAAAACTGAAGCAACAGTTTCTACCTAAACAAAACAACAAGCAGCAAAAATACACTTAAACACCCAGTGTGATGACTACAACTAGATCAGATCAAACAAATCCATCCCATCAGCGCTGTAGGACTTAAACCTTATTACTTCCCTGTTCTTTCATTAATCAGCTGTCCTGGTCATCCTTCACATCTATCTGTGGTTTTATGGACGACTTTTCAAATCAAAAGATGTCCAGAAGATCTTGTGAGTAGCCTGTGGGATGTATTCTTTGTTAAAGAAAACAAGGTTTTTGACATTGATGATCTGAAAACTCAGACTCCAGAGATTACACCAGGATCAGTTTCATCACCACAAGAGAACATCAGTGAACCAGCAGCCGAAGACGAGCAACAACGAGCTGAGTGTCATGACATCCTGTCCGACCTTTGCTGTTTTCTGACTGTAAATCATGTTTGAGCGCCAACATCCACCAGAACCAGGTGATCCATCGTTTGTGTCACTGGAATCCACTCTGATTGTTTTGGCTTTTTCATTTCAAAGCAGCATGCAGCAGTGGTTACAGCCCATTAACCATTACAACACACAGGACTACCCACTGAGCGCAGGATTCATGAAGCTTTGGTCCCGCCCACTTTACACAAAAATGTGATTGGCTGATTTGTCTGTCTGTTTCTAAACCAACGCATTTGCTAAAACTTTTTTCTGCATGGCAACATAAAAAATTGTGATTATTTAACTATATTATTTTACATTAAAATCTAGAATCTAGAATCAGGTTGAAATCACACACACATATATACACATACATATAAATATAAACACACACATATATGTACATACACTTAATAAATAATAGATTAAAATCTATTGTAACACTTCCTAAATGCTGACTTATTGGGCCTTGAGACGTGTCCAGCATGTGTCCTGCAGCCTTTTGTGGACCTGGACGTGGTTTAGTTTGGCCCCTGGTCACATTTTCAGGAACAAATGTTTTGTGGTCCATTACCACCAGCATGAAAAAGGTCACTAGAGGGGTCTGAAAACTCACTATGGAGACAAAGTCTCAGCACTGACTGATGTGTCCACAGGACTGAACATTAGTGACTTTAGCTAGTTGCTATCATGCTAATCACAGGCGAATCGGCCAAAGTTTTGAACCAAATCCTAAAGGAACACTTGGGTCGTTCTGAAGTGACGTCTATCAGTATTTATCTACAGTAGAGACCACACCCACTGATGACATCAGTCTCTAGAAACAGGAAGTAGTCCTCTGACCAGAGCAATACATATGGTTAGTCAGATCAGGAGAGACACTGCTGCAGATTGGTGGAAAATTACCAGCTAGTTTTCAGGTATTTAAAACAACTCCTGCTCAGAAATGTCCTACTGATGTTTTAGAACCCAATATAAACTGTTATTAAACATCTACAGTTTAGCAAGAGCCCGTTTGATTACTTTGGTTCTACTGCACGTACCGCTGGGATGTTCAACGTGCCGCTGTCCAAGCTCCTTGTTGCAACAAACTTTACAGCATCAACGTTTAGGCAGCAATCTCTTAAGTATGAGAAAACAAAAGACAGCTGCTTCTCTCATCTACATAAATGCTCCAACACGTGGACGTACTTAACCCCATAGTTGTGTGTTCATATGAAGATGTGTTGTTAATAAGTAGGGATCGAGTTCAGATGGGTCTGGACTACATCCTGAATAAACTAGACATGTGATTTAAAGCAGCTCTCTGGAGCATTTTTCTCTGTATCAAAGTTTTCTAAATGTTTTAAATGATATTTCAGGTCTAAACTATGATCTATGGGTTGAGTTCCACAACATCTGTCATTCTGATGAAGACCCTCCTTCCTCCTAGAGATCCCTTTGCATTATTTCTTGCCGCCGACGTTTTTCAGCCAATGAAATTCAAATGTCTGCATTGTCGGCTGTCAGTCAACATGCACGCGCTTCACGCAAACCTGTAGCGGTAGGGGGCGCTCTCGTACAGGACGCTCCGTGTCTTCCTGTTTACAGTGTCAGCTGTCATGGAGCAGTCAGAGCTCATTTCTACTAAAAACGTATCCATTCCCTGGCTAATGAGGGATTTATTTTTAATTTTAAACATTTCTCCTCACAGAATGGCAAGGCTAGCCAAGGATACGCTTTTATTTTGGTGAAGAATTTTATTCTGAAGAGAGTCTCTCGTCATTTCCGGGTTCTGCAGCTGGCAGCTCCGTGTTTCATCAGTACACAGTGTGTGACTCAGAGCATCGACAGTGTGAGATCATGATTTGTGAGCTGTTAATGATTGAACCCTTGATACAGTTTGAGCCAGGACGAAGCATTTTATTCCCGGCTTAGAGAGACGCGGCGTGTCCACACGCACAGCGCAGGAGGGAGGGAGAGGGGATGTTTGGGGAGGGGCCGTGGTACGTTGGTTTATAAATACGATCTCTGGCTGAAATGCTCCACATAGAATAGCTGCTTTAACGGATGATGAAACAGGCCTGGGTGCATACTGGACTTCTTGAAGAGGACATTTTCAGATACAGAAAAATGAATTCAAAGCCTTGAAAGAATGAATGAATAGTGCTCAAAAGACTCGTGACTGAAGGGGTTTAGGTCTAAGAACAAAACCCGACAGATGTAAGACCATTTTCAAGACCACGCTGTGTTTCTTATCACTGACGACTTGGAGGACATTTCTGCAGCAGTCACTGATGATGCTCTCCTCTTTCTGTCTTCTCATCCTTGATGCACGTGGACCATTGGTTGCATTTAAACACAGTCAGGAGTTTCACACTCATGAAAAGGATGCTATATGGCAGCTGTAGTCTTGGCTGGTCTGAGGGAAAAATCTCAAGTCAACATCTCAGACAGAGACCAAGAAAAATATGGTCGATTCCAGGACCAAAACCTTGAAATGTGGTTTTGACACCAAGACTGTTAAATAATTACAACAATAGTTTACAAACTACTATTTTTTTCTGCAGATTCATCAATATATTATTCATGTTTACATAAAAAACTAAAATGAATTTGAAAATTGTATTCTGAAGGCTTTAATAAATGTTTAGAAATAAATACAAGGTTTAAAATAATATTAAACATTTACTGGAGCTTGAGGGTGAATAAAGTATTAGTGCTGCTTATTTCAATGAGAAAAAGGATGTAATTTCTGAGAAACGATGGATTAAATTGTTTTGTAGTGATAAACATGCTTTACCTCTTGGAAGGCTTTTGGCTAGAAAACATGAAGATTCTTATTCCACCTGTTTGAAGGTGAAAGGAAATATTAACCTGTAGAAGTGTGAGATAAACTGTGAGGTTTTGACTTTGTGTGACTGTGATCACTGGAGTTCCAGCTCCTTCCATCCCTTTCAGCAGGAAGGCTTATTCACTCAATTCAATAACAAAAAGAACAGAATGTCAACGCTTCATCCAAGCAGGTCACAAATATGAAATATATTATAGAAAAATTGAAAATGATTTTCACATGATTATTTTTATCTGCTCAACAACACATTAAACACAACACTTAAAAAAAAGAACCAAGCCTTATGAGATCGTTTCCTGAGTTTTTTGTCTCTAAAATAATTTCCCTCCATCCTCAGCATCACGACCAGGACCAGGACCTGGTCCGTCTTCAGTGGGTTTAGTTTTATGAACAGAGTCACAGGTCAGCTGTTTAGTCAGGGTTTGTGTTTTATTTACCAGGAAATGTAATTAACCAGTCTGTCATTAAACCACTACATGGCCACTCTGGACAGCCCCTGTTTTATGGCCTTGATTTGATGAGGATTTATCATTTTATTATTTATTTATTGTCTCAGTCAAGTCATATTTTTCTGGATCTAGAAATAAAAGTTTTGTAACCATAAACTGCCAGAGAGACGTGGATGAAACTGCAAACTCTTTGGTTCTAAACAGGATTTATGAAGAAAAAACTGTTTATTGTTGTTTTCCAGTTAAACTTCTTACAGCTGAAGTAGCTGATTACGGAGCGCTTCAGTGTGTGTGTGTGTGTGTGTGTGAGAGAGAGAGATAAACAGCTTCAGGATGAAATGAAGTGCAAAGCCGCAGACAGAACATTATCATTTTCTTTTCTTCTCACTTCTCCAAACCAGCAGAGCCGTTAGAAAATGATGGCCAAAAGGATAAAAACAAAACAAAAGGGAGGAAGTCCAACAGGAAGTCACTCATTACATTTATATGAACTGTCAGAGTGAGATGAATCCACTGCAGAGCGTCACACACACCGACTGACGCTGGATATCAGGGTGTGTGTGTGAAGCCAACGTTCAGAAGAGAGACGTCGGTACGAATCCAGTTCCTGGAGGAGGGAACTCCTCGTTTTACACCCACTTCTTTTTCAGAACTAAACAGAAAATGTTTCCCAGGTCAAACTGGAATCTGTCAGACTGACAGCTAAATCAGCTGATCAGTTTCAGACTAGTCTTCGTCACAGAGACGATCGTGGAGCAGGAGGAGGAGGATGACAGCTGAAGTTTGAGTTGAAATCACAGAGAGAATAAAGATGACCTGTAGCAGCTGAGGAATTATAAAGTTTGTATTAACCTCCTTGTTAGATCAGGGCTCCTACTCCTACACAGAGTTAAAAACTTTTACCATAAAATGATGAAGATTTAAAAAACTAACCCTCCACCTGAACCACCCTCTGAACAGAATAAAAATGAGAACTTGAATGAAAACATGTCACATTTAGGAGTTAAATCACAGCCTGTTATGTCTTCAGATGATATAACTGCACTTATTGTGATCAGCTGTGGAGTTATTGTGATACTGCTCCAGACTCCGGACGGGGAGCGTTATTAGATTTCTCCAAATGACGAGTGGCTGATCAGCTGATTTATTCTCTAAATCAGATTCAGTCCTATGGATTCATGAGCTGAACTAGACCTGGTCAACTGATCCATCAGAACCACGCGATCCTCTGCAGATTAATAAACACTCAGGTTCTCTCAGTGGAGGATGAAACGGTCAAAGAACAATTACAATATAATTTAAAAGGAATGAAATAATGCTGCTGAAAGTGTCTTTATTATCATTTTTCAAATTAATAAGTGACCGTCAGTCAAAAAGACAGAAAACAAAAAAGTCTAGCGCAACCTCTGCTTTACTTCAATTCATGTTTCTGTGTTTTGCTTTAGTACAGAAATTGGTACCGAGAACCGTGGATTTTCACTGGTATCAGTACCAAATACTGAGATGATGGTACCGTGACAACACTGTTAGCTAACCTCTAGAGTGGTTAGTTAATATTCTTAGTCATTTAGGTGATGTTTGGTTAAAACAAACTGAACAAATGGTCTCATGTTGAACTTAGAGGTCCACAAACAGGTACTGAAGTGAGTTCATGGACTCCACAAAAACACCTGATTTTAGGGTTTAAGGTCAGCTGATCAGCGAAAACCCCGTTAGCTCAGGTGTGGCCACGCTGCATTATCTATTCAGATTGTTGCCATGGAGATAACAAAGACACATCAGGATGATTGTGTTAGTCGCTCAGAAGGAGACCCAGAATGCATTCTGTTTGAGACGCTCTCCCAGCTGTCAATCACAGACTGATTATGACTGTTTTAGTTTTCATTTGTAATTCCTAACTTCTACAGAACAAACATCCATCCATGTTCTTCCATTTATCTAAAGTGGTGTCAGGGAGACCTCAGACTGCTCCTCCTGGGTGAACCTGAGGCGTTCCAGACCAGAGAGAATAAATCATCCCTCCACTGAGTTCTGGACCTGTCCCAGAGGGACGGGCTGGACAATCACCCAGGTGCTGGTTTCTATGTGAATGAATCCACGAGTTTTATTTTGACTACTTATCCAATTGTCATTAAAAAAAAAAAATCACATTTACGTTACCTAGGCAACAGTAACAGAACAGACTGAAGCGAGAGCTCATCGACCTCATCCCACAGTTCTCTGTGTATCCTGATTTAATGAGATTGTGAAGATAATCACTGACTTACTAGATTTAATTGATCACAAAGATCATCCTATAGTTTGACTCCCAGACATAAAACCTCTATATTCAACATTAGTTCTAACAGAACATGTATCAGGTATCAGTGACCCACTAAGATCCAGTCGCGGCCTGTCCATAGGGGGCGCTAGGGCGCCGCCCCACCAGTTCAAGAGGAAGAAGAAGAGATAAGTATTACAATATATAAAAAACTAACATGAAAATAAAACTAAGCGATCCATCCATTATGTACTGTATATACAATAAGTACTGTGTATAATCTGCATTTAGGTGTAGTTTTTAAATGTTTGAAAGGTCAAGTGATATACTTCCTGTTTCTTTGGGGTCTACTGCTCATGTCCTGGGTGCAATCAGCTTTACCAATAGACCTACGCTTTGTTCGCTGTTACTGACGCATGCGCACTGGAACCAGCCTTTAGTGCAAAGTATAGGAGAGCTGAAGGGCGCTGAATCTAGCATCTGTGTCGTGCAGAACGGCAGAAGTCTCAGACCGGCAGGACGGTGACCCCGGAAGTTCTTGCTCTTGGATTTATAACGGAGGAAACAAAATGGATATTTATTCAAAGAATCCTTCTTGGCAGCTTGTGAAAACCTGGCTGATTTATTCCATGTGTCCTGATTTAATGAACTCGATGGTGAGTGACTTTGTTTGTTTTTAATAACAATGTGTCTGTCGCAGATTTTCTATTCAAAAACCCCATAGGCCTAGCTAGCCGCAGCTAGCTGTTCTAAGTCCTGATGAGTGAATTTGTACCTTAAATAGCGACATGTTTTTGTTATAGTTGATGCCGAATGTTAGAGAAACACTGATACTGTTGATTGAATACGTTGGTTTTTGTAGTTTAGCCTGTTTTGAGGAGTTTTTTGTTACTTTTCCTTAAAACATTATGGCGTTTTAGGGAGTTTTGTGTAACTGGGTTTGATGGGACATATCAGTGGATTTGACTTTATTTTGTTGTTAATTCACTTCATTAGTTGAGCTGATTGTCATGACTTGCTTGGTTAGTGGTTGTTGTCTGAATTGTAACATTAATTATCTGACTGTGTTAGTTAGAGATGTGTTTATGTGTTTGTGGTGTCAGTAGAAAGATAATTGTGAATATTAAGTAATGTTTCTGACCTTGTGTAGGTCAGGTTGTTTTTTCCTTGAAACCCTTACAACTTCTGTTGTGACCACATTGTGGTTGTTTTTTTATTTTTATTTGTATCTGAATATATTCATATTATTCTAAGGTCTCCTTATGAAGAATTTATGATTTCTTTACTGATTGATGTTTAGAATTAAACCTAACAGCTCCACATTGTTAGTGAACTGGTGGTAGGGGTTTTTACCAGCAAAATATTCAGTCAGATGAAAATATTTTGCGTCATTCCCTGCTCTAGTGGGGATATGTGATTTTTTTTTTGTTCATCTGAAAACTGACTTGTAAAAATGCGCAACACCCAAAAAAATGTCACCAGCCGCCACTGCTGAGACCTGTAGATCACCTCTAGGATGAAACAAGCTGTGACTAGAGCTCAACTGGATTCTATTAGCAGCTTCTATCATTTCATTGTTTATAAAAACATCTGGATGTTTTAAACGTCTGGATCCTATAAAGAAGTTTGTTGTTCATTGTTGGAGGATTTAACATTTATTCTAAAAGCTCTGGACCTTTATTGGGTATAAATATATGTTAATGTCTCTGGTCGGTTGTGGACGTCTCTAGTTGGTTGTGGACGTCTCTAGTTGGTTGTAGACTTCTCTAGTTGGATGTGGACATCTCTAGTTGGTTGTGGACGTTTCTAATTGGTTGTGGATGTCTCTAGTTGGTTGTGGACGTTTCTAATTGGTTGTGGATGTCTCTAGTTGGTTGTGGACATTTCTAATTGGTTGAGGATGTCTCTAGTTGGTTGTGGATGTCTCTAGTTGGATGTGGACGTCTCTAGTTGGTTGTGGACGTTTCTAATTGGTTGTGGATGTCTCTAGTTGGTTGTGGACATTTCTAATTGGTTGTGGATGTCTCTAGTTGGTTGTGGATGTCTCTAGTTGGTTGTGGACATCTCTAGTTGGTTGTGGACGTCTCTACTTGGATGTGGACGTCTCTAGTTGGTTGTGGACGTCTCTAGTTGGTTGTGGACGTCTCTAGTTGGTTGTGGATGTCTCTAGTTGGTTGTGGATGTTTCTAATTGGTTGTGGATGTCTCTAGTTGGTTGTAGATGCCTCTAGTTGGATGTGGACGTCTCTAGTTGGTTGTAGATGCCTCTAGTTGGTTGTGGACATCTCTGGTTGGATGTGGACATCTCAAGTTGGTTGTAGATGCCTCTAGTTGGTTGTGGACGTCTCTAGTTGGATGTGGACGTCTCAAGTTGGTTGTAGATGCCTCTAGTTGGTTGTGGACGTCTCTAGTTGGATGTGGACGTCTCTAGTTGGATGTGGACGTCTCTAGTTGGTTGTGGATGTCTCTAGTTGGTTGTGGATGTCTCTAGTTGGTTGTGGACGTCTCTAGTTGGTTGTGGACGTCTCTAGTTGGTTGTGGATGTCTCTAGTTGGTTGTGGACGTCTCTAGTTGGTTGTGGATGTCTCTAGTTGGTTGTGGACGTCTCTAGTTGGTTGTGGACGTCTCTAGTTGGTTGTGGACGTCTCTAGTTGGTTGTGGATGTCTCTAGTTGGTTGTGGACATCTCTGGTTGGACGTCTCTGATCAGTTGGATGTCTCTGATTAGTTGGACGTCTCTGATTAGTTGGACGTCTCTGATTAGTTGGACGTCTCTGATCAGTTGGATGTCTCTGATTAGTTGGACGTCTCTGATTAGTTGGACGTCTCTGATTAGTTGGACGTCTCTGATTAGTTGGATGTCTCTGATTAGTTGGACGTCTCTGATCAGTTGGATGTCTCTGATCAGTTGGATGTCTCTGATTAGTTGGACGTCTCTGATCAGTTGGATGTCTCTGATTAGTTGGACGTCTCTGATTAGTTGGACGTCTCTGATCAGTTGGATGTCTCTGATTAGTTGGATGTCTCTGATTAGTTGGACGTCTCTGATTAGTTGGACGTCTCTGATCAGTTGGATGTCTCTGATTAGTTGGACGTCTCTGATTAGTTGGACGTCTCTGATTAGTTGGACGTCTCTGATCAGTTGGAGGTTGATGTTTACAGACAGAATAATGTGATAATAATAAACGTGTTTATTAGTCTAGTAATAAAGATGTTTTTCATGGAGGAAAGTGTTTAACTGATCTGTGATTCATGGGGGGGGGGGATTATATAACTGATAGATTTCTTCCCACTCTTTGAGGACATGCGGGCTCAATCAGGAAGGAAACGATTGATTTCATTTTTTATTGGTTTTAGTTATTTACTCCGTCTCGTTTCTCCTCCATGTTCAGAGTAAAAGTGAACGAGATGAAACAGAACATTAAACTGTGAAGCCATGCGGGTTGATGCTGAGTTCTAGCAGCTTGCTGAGAGTTTACAGAACAAACGCTGTGTGTTTACAGAGCTCACTGGATGGTTGGGATATTTTTACAGCGTTCTGTTCTCCTTCTGTCTTTTTCTTCCTTTTATTTTCCTTTAACAGACGTCGTTTCCATTCGTCCCCTCCTTCACTCTGCTCCTTCGGCTCTCTGTTTTCTCTGGCGCCTCCTCTCCTCCCCCCACTGGTTTCCTGTCGCCTCGCGGCTCTCCTCCTCCCTGACCAGAACCTTCAGATTTCGCTCTGCTTCATCACGTTTGTCTGCTTGTCACGTATTTGAAGTTGAACTGTAAAAACAGGATCATCTCCTCTGCTGCAGCCTGAGGAGCTTCAACATCCACAAACACACAAAGCTCATTTGTGCTGCTTCTGAAGCTCTTCTCACTCGTGTCGTGTTCGCTCTGTTTACAAGCAGAAAATCTGCATCTGCTCCCGGAAATGTTCACGTTTCATCCCCTGGGTTTCACAACAGGTTCACTTTTATATATTTGATCGATAAACAGGTGTAATAAAAGACGGACGCTCATTTGAAAACAGTTTCCAGGCTCAGCAAGGCTTCAGGGTAATCGATGATCAGATTCTGTCTCAGCGCGTGGACCATCATCTCTGAAGGAACATTTGTACCTCATAAGGCGGCTCCAGCCCCACGGAGCCGATTTGACCCGCCTACACATGAGCCTGACCCGAGAGCTGGATCCTGAACAGCTTCTCAGATCAACTCCAGTAAATATCACACCACTGTTTACTTCTGTTCAGGCTCCACAGCTCAAAAAACATCTAACAGGATGAAAACTAATCAGACGCTCTGGTCTGTGGCTGAACTTTCCTCTCAGTTCAACTAAAAGTCTGTTTACATCAAACTAAATGATTCTCCTAACTGGAAAACCAAAGGAAACAAACATGAGATCAAAGTCTTCTTAACAAGCAGGGAGATTTTAAAGCGTAACAAAAGAATTTGTCTTCAGGGATTATTAAACTTCTTCTTTTTAGCTGCATCTTCAGGCAAAAGTTTGAGACGAATCAAATTGATGGTTTTACATTTTCACACAAACAACTGGGAAAAAAAACAAGAAACTCTTTTTATCCATTTAAAAAGTTACTTTAGTTTACAAGAGACGTGACAAACAGAACAGAACCCGAGAAACTTCACCTGGATGTAAACGTCTCCCTCAAACGCCCTGAGCTCCACCACCTCCTTCTTATAGCAGCACAATCCTTCAGAACCACAGGGTCCAGTCAGGTTTTAGATCCACAACAACACGTCAGAAACACCAGACAACCATTAACCATCAGCCAGAAGACAACAAAAGGCTAGCAAAATGCAAACAAAGAGCAGAAAACAACATCCAGACTCCATCCTAGTCAATCTGAAATCCTCCTACAAACCTCAACCGGTCTGGTGAATCAACACTGAAACAGAACCCCAGTCCGTCTTTGTGATTTACTGCTGACGTGTTTTAAATTCAGAAAGTTCAGACGAACCAAAGTCTCAGATAACAGATTTCAGCTGTAAGGACAGGCCTGTGTCCTTCAGGAGGACGGTCTTTAAACCCCTCAGCTCAGAGACACCTGAACACGTTAATCAGTCACGTTTCTCTCTGCTGACACCACAGAGGATCCTCCTGGCTCGGTAACGGCTCTCCGTCTGAGAGGAAACCTCTTCACCAAGTCCTAAAAGCAGCAGGTCTGACCTGGAGAGACCAGAACCTCGTCTCAGCGTCGGGTCAAGAGGAAAACAAGATATTCAGACTGATTGCAGAGGACAAGGACACCTCCTCCACCTCAATCACAACAAGGACACTGGACAGCTCAACAAGTCCTCAGACTCAGGTAGGACTTCATGCTGGAGCAGAACACTCCACCAGGTCAAACCAGTCAGGACCAACACTTATGGATTCAGATGAGTCTCATTAAGAATAAACTCACACAACGTTTTCCACAAAAATACAATGCTCATTCAGAAACTCACACGCTGTGGTTCACAAATATAATTTGGAGGAACACTTGTAGTATAAACTAACACATCTTACAAATTGTTTAATGTGCATTTAAAAACTGATTCTCATTTGTGAAAATCCCTATACTGTATTTGTGAGAAAATTCTGTGTGGTGCGTTCAAAACTGTATAGTGCGTTCAAAACTGTGTGGTGCGTTCAAAACTGTGTGGTGCGTTCAAAACTGATCCTCATTTGTGAGAATATTCTGTGCGAGTCATTTTGAGACTCTTCTAACGTGGCAGGTCAACAAACATCCTCATTGGCTAATGAATCTGTCAATCAAATATATGATTCCGCCCGGTCTGTTCCCTTTCAGCCAATCGCATGGCTCCTTAGAACAAACCGGATGGGTCTTATGCGCAGTGCTGTTTACCTAATGGCGGACATGTAGGACCGGCTGGAGTTTACCTTTTAAACGTAAGTATATTCAAATCTGGCGGTTCTAAAATTAAAAGCTTAAAGCTGTTGTGTTCTTAAGCTTTTATCAATGGTTTTAAATTTTTTTTTTTTAAATCACAAGGTAAATATAAACGGGCTTGCATGGCAGGGCCCATAGATTTTTATGTAGCGCGGCTAAGCTAATGCTGTTTTTTGCGAATGAAGCTGTTTGTTGCGTTTTAGGGACCAAAGAACAGACGTCAACCTTTATAAGGCTACGAAGAGAAAAGGATTGCCTCTCCGCTTGTGCTACTGTGTCGTGGACGAACCGTGATCAACCAGTTTAAACGTGAGTTCCTCTGTTCTGATGTGAAAACTAGTTTAACATTCAAGATTAACAAAGTTATGTTCTCTCTCTTCACTTATTTTCTGTGTGTTTTCAGGACAGCAGACAGCTCTGGAGAAGTTGGGCCAGCAGTAATGAAGAAATATATTGTAATGTAATGAAGAATATTTAACTGCACGTTAATAAATGTAAGTTCCCTAAAAGTGCTTGTTGCTTTTTTGTCAGCTGTGATTTGGGGATTCGTCTCAAATGAGTTGTTAGTTTTATGAATAACTTTATTAAAACAAGCAGAAATTGTTAACTCAATTTATTAATAGCTGTATTATTTGCAGTTGCATAATATATTTATGAATGTGCAACTAAGTTTGAAAAATTATAAATGATGGATCGAATGCATGAAGAGAAAATGAAATAACTGTTAGACAAGAATAAGATATCAAATTTATTTACAGAAGGAAACAACATTTGTCCAGTTCTAGTTTAGACTTGATGCAGGATGACTGAGTGACCTCTGCCTGGACTAAAGAAACAAGAAGTCTGTCAGTGTTGCTGAATCTGCTGTAGAATGATCAGAGACATGATGGAGAGCTGCAGGCAGCTGAGATGCATGACCTGTGCCTGATAAGAGGAACATTACACAGGTTGGTCATCAGAGGACTTTGGCTTCATATCATCTGCACTGTCCATCAGCAGGGTGCTGTCACGTCACTACGAGCACCTAGAGATACGAAGAGATTCTCAGGTTAATCCTGGAGGACATGGAGTGGTCTGGTTAAGGAAGAGTAGAGAACAAAACATTTTTACTGTAAAGATATATTATCTCCTAAGATCAAAGCATTATGATTAGGCTTAAGTTGAATATACAAATGCACAGTGTAAACACTAATGCAACTTGTTCTGAATTAAACAACCGCTTAACATTTTACCTGCTTCATAAAACGAGGCTTCTAAATCAAATATTAAAATATTCCATAGTATTCTGAATTAGAATGTAGCTGATATTTATTATAAGTTAATGTACATTGACCACAGGTCAGTTGCTGGAATTGTCCATGAAACCATGCAGCTAAATGTAATTCCAGAAGTTTGTAGAATAAACAAAACCACAGCAAATTTGGGCTTTTGGAATTAACTTCCTGAGAGTCAAAAACAACTCAATTTTGATATGGGCCCTGCGCTCTATAGTGGTTAGTTTGACTCCATGATAATTATTCTCTGATTCTCCAAACTGAGATCACTCTGACTGCAGGGAAGAGACTAACTGCTCATATGCACAATCATGCTTCAAAAAGTTAAACTACATCTATATCTACTTAAAGAAAAGTGTGAGCAACTTCGGTCTTATAATTACTTCTTTTTAAGTCTAGCTGAATGAAACCAAAACCAACAAAACAACAACTTTAAGCTTTTAATTTTAGAACCGCCAGATTTGAATATACTTACGTTTAAAAGGTAAACTCCAGCCGGTCCTACATGTCCGCCATTAGGTAAACAGCACTGCGCATAAGACCCATCCGGTTTGTTCTAAGGAGCCATGCGATTGGCTGAAAGGGAACAGACCGAGCGGAATCATATATTTGATTGACAGATTCATTAGCCAATGAGGATGTTTGTTGACCTGCCACGTTAGAAGAGTCTCAAAATGACTCGCACAGACTATTCTCACAAATGAGGATCAGTTTTGAACGCACCACACAGTTTTGAACGCACCACACAGTTTTGAACGCACCACACAGTTTTGAACGCACCACACAGTTTTGAACGCACCACACAGAATGTTCTCACAAATACAGTATAGGGATTTTCACAAATGAGAAACAGTTTTTAAATGCACATTAAACAATTTGTAAGATGTGTTAGTTTATACTACAAGTGTTCCTCCAAATTATATTTGTGAACCACAGCGTGTGAGTTTCTGAATGAGCATTGTATTTTTGTGGAAAACATTGCATGAGTTTATTCTTAATGAGACTCATCTGATTCCATAAACACTCCTCTGATAACAGGAAACCTGATCAACTTGTCAGGATTTTAGATCCAAACATCACAAAAGCAGGGTCATTAAAATTTAAAAATAGAGAGAGATACAAAAATCAAGGTGAAGCATCAGCTCTATGTGTCCAGACCTGTACAGTCTTTAAATATAAAAGACTTCTGCTGGAGAGGATGTCTGTTTACCAACATTTAGACGTAAAGAACCAGGAGTTGTACTGTTCCAGCATAAATGCCTCACCTGTCTTAAATATTTAAACAAAAAAGATTTTGTTAAATATTAAATATTTAAAGAAAAACCACAGAAAGTTTAGGGTCATTAAAGGATGAGCTGTTGTTCTCAGACAGCTGATTCTCTCACCTCTACATACCAGAGGAAGTAGATCTACACAAGGCGGGGATGGGCTACAGGACAACAGGCTAACAGCTTGGTGAGAACTGTTGGATCAATGATTAGAAAACTGTTAGTCTCCCTCAGACTGGAGCTCCATGAAGATCTGGTCTGGTGGAGAATCAGTGATCAGGAGAAAGGTGAGGGGTCAGCCCAGAACTACAGGAGAGGACCTGAAGAGAGCAGGGACCACAAGGTCAAAGGTCACCATTAGTAACACACTACACCATCACAGATTAAAATCCTGCAGTAGGTCCTCCTGCTGAAGACTGGACATGTTCAGGTCCATCTGAAGGTCACCAGAGACCATCTGGATGATCCAGAGGAGGTCTGGGAGAAGGTCAGGAGGTCAGAGGAAACCAAAATGGAACTTTATGGTAGAAACTCCACTCGCCATGTTTGGAGGAAGAAGAAGGATGAGAACAATCCCAAGAACATCATCCACCATGAAGCACGGGGGTGGAGACGTCATGGTTTGGGGGACAGGACAACTGGACCGTATGGAGGAGAAGATGGACAGAGACACGGATCACCAGATTCTGGACAACAACCTCCTTCCCTCAGTCAGAGCATTGAAGAATCATAGCTGGTCTCCAGCAGGTCAATGACCTGAAACACAGCCAGGGGAACTAAAGAGGCTCCATCAGAAGCATCAAGGTCCTGGAGAGGCCTAGCCAGGCTCCAGACCTGAACCAGGAGAACACCCACAGTTAGTACTGTTAGTAACACACATTAGTACCATTAGTACCATTAGTACTGTTAGTAGCACACATTAGTACCATTAGTAACCATTAGTAACACACATTAGTACCATTAGTAACCATTAGTAACACACATTAGTACCATTAGTAACCATTAGTAACACACATTAGTACCATTAGTAACCATTAGTAACACACATTAGTACCATTAGTACCATTAGTACTGTTAGTAACACACATTAGTACCATTAGTAACCATTAGTAACACACATTAGTACCATTAGTACTGTTAGTAACACACATTAGTACCATTAGTAACCATTAGTAACACACATTAGTACCATTAGTACTGTTAGTAACACACATTAGTACCATTAGTAACCATTAGTAACACACATTAGTACCATTAGTAACCATTAGTAACACACATTAGTACCATTAGTAACCATTAGTAACACACATTAGTACCATTAGTACTGTTAGTAACACACATTAGTACCATTAGTAACCATTAGTAACACACATTAGTACCATTAGTAACCATTAGTAACACACATTAGTACCATTAGTAACCATTAGTAACACACATTAGTACCATTAGTACCATTAGTACTGTTAGTAACACACATTAGTACCATTAGTAACCATTAGTAACACACATTAGTACCATTAGTAACCATTAGTAACACACATTAGTACCATTAGTAACCATTAGTAACACACATTAGTACCATTAGTACTGTTAGTAACACACATTAGTACCATTAGTACTGTTAGTAACACACATTAGTACCATTAGTACTGTTAGTAACACACATTAGTACCATTAGTACTGTTAGTAACACACATTAGTGCCATTAGTAACACACATTAGTACCATTAGTAAACATTAGTACCATTAGAAGCCGATAGTACTACACTCTGCCATGCACTGTGATGTTCAGGTGTTTTCCCTTTATTCAGGTTTGACTGAAGTACAGGAACAAACATTTTGTATTTACTGTGTAAGTCCTGTTTAGATCCAGACAAGCATGACTCGTCTCAGAACAGGGGAGTCCAGGATGGGGTCCTTGGCCCTCGAAGTGATTTTGACTGACCTTTGACTCTCAAACCAGTCAGAACCAACAATAATAATAATAATAATAATAATAATGGATTGGATTTATATAGCGCCTTTCTAGACACCCAAAGCGCTTTGACAGAAGCTCCATTATTCTTTCATGCACTCATTTACACCGGTGATGTAAACTACGACAGACGTCTGTAGTCCCAGCTGTCCTGGGACAGTCTGACAGAAGAGAGGCTGCCATTCTGCACCATCAGCCCTTCTGACCACCACCAACATTCACACACAGTCACAACAAACCCTCCAGTCTGGCTGCTGAACTGATTCCTGCTCACTGATCTGGACGTTTTAGGGGATAATTGAACATTTGTTGGGAAGAAGTTAATTTGGGGGTTAAGTGTTTCATCACGGATCAAGATGAGGTAAAATCTCACGTCACGTCACGTCTGTTTGGTTTTCCTCCTGTGACTTGTCATTCCCGCCACACGACGAATGATAAAAGCTCACATTTGGTTTTGTTCCATCCCAGCTTCATTAGCATTACAGACACAGTCACACAGCTGTTGTGACATTTACCAGTGATTTTCCTCAGATGGACTATCAAAGTAAAGGTTTGTCCAATTAGAGGACAGCGCGCCTCCTCCCAGCCAGCTGTGACCATCTGAATCTGGTCTGATGTGGTGAAATCCAAACGAGCTGCGCTTTAAGGGCCGTTTGCTTTTGGTTTTACTGCAGCAGCTTTTTGTCAGAAACTAAAACCCTGTGACGAATAAACGCAGCGCCACAGGAGAACAGCAGCACGGACAAATGAGAGGAATCTGTTTGATTCTTCACCACCTGCTGCTCATTCAAATCAAACTTCAAACCTTCTCTAAAATCTAATTCAACCACTTTAGGTAAGGTGAGTTGACAGCATCTTGTAATAGTGAGGATTTACCACACATGACCAAAACATTCTCAAAATGACTATTTTACTTCCTCGTCTCATTACAGTAAATGTTGAGGTGCTTTAATCAGTTTCAGCTACAGCGTTAAGTAGAAAAGCACTGATTGTGATTCTGAGGGTTGATACTGATGACAGAGTTTTGTTTAATAGTGACCTGATGAGACAGATTCGAATCATCTCAACGGAGCTTCAACAGCCCACCTCTCACTCAGCTGCTCGTATGATTCAACTATTCTGATCCCATTTTTAAACCATTCTAAAGGTAAAATGCTCTGATGGAGGTTTCTTTGCATGAATGAGTGATCAGTGGGTTCAGGAACAGAAAACTAAAAATCTGATCCTTGAGTTTCAGATCAGCCAGTTATTGATGAAAACAAGCCCATTCAGATCAACAGCTGATGTTTTGATGAATCTGGTTTCAACAACTTCATTACAAATTCAAGAACTTTCAGGCATCTTCAAGGACCTGAAGCACCAGGTGAGCTGCTCACAGTTCACCTGAGGACAACAGCTGCTGGTGGGATTAGTTCCTGTGTTTTCACTAAACTCTTATCAGATATTCGTCCTCACAAAGGTTTAAATCAGTTAATTGGACGAATTCATTAAAAACACTCTTTCTGCTTTGTATTTCCTCTATTCATTTCAGCACCTTGACAAAATCATAAAGACAACACCTGGATTCAACCCATCATCTGGAGTAGGGACGCACCGAAATGAAAATTCTTGGCAGAAACCGAAAACCAAAAATGAGAAAACCCAGGCCGAAGGCCGAAACACTGAAATAAATGATTATGTAAATGATTAGAATCATAGCTTTTATGGATACAATCAGGGTTCGAAATTAACACCCGCCAACCCGCCAAATGTGGGTTGAAAATCATTTTGGCGGGTACTGATGAAAAATAACCAGCCAGTTTGGCCGGTGACGCTCTGGGTTTTGTGTGTGTCCCCTCTGTCCTACATTTCCCATGAACACTTCACTTCCTTAATCCAGGACATGTTGATGACGTTTAGGATTCCTATTGGCTGCAGCGCGCAGGCACACTTCGGTCTATGCAGTCTGGTCCAATCAACTACGAGAGTGCGACACCACAAGACAGAAAACACAATGAACACAGATGTTATCAGAGCTGGACAGCGAAGTTACAGAATGCTGCGGTGGTTGGGACAGACTTCTGGACGAGGTGAGAAGAGGAAGGAAGCAGAGGATGAGAATGTTGATGGAGCACGCAAAATAAAGAGAAGGAAGTTTAACGTTAAATGGCAGACAGACAACAAAAGAAACTGAGGGTTACTCAGATTCAGAAGAAGAAATGAGTTCTGAGAGCTCTGAAGATATTTAGGGAAAAGATTCAGTAACAAAAAAATCAATGCTTGCACATTGCACATTGTGTATGTTGCACTGTGTGTTCATGATAGCAGTGTTAATAAAAATGATCAAATATTCATTCAGTGGCATTATAATCTTTTTTTACTGCAGAAAAATTGGGCTAGTGGAAATTTTGTTTGGCTGGTAACTTCAGAAAGTTACCAGCCACTTTGGCTGGTGATCAAAAAAGTTCATTTCAAACCCTGGATACAATGTGTACTAACCTCACTAAAACCAAGGCATTGCAATAAATCAATTACAAAACTATGAAAACAATGATGAGAGGAGGGAAAATACTGTCTGTAAGTTGGAGAAGCCTCTGTCTGACGATGTGACAGCAGCAGCAGCCCCGACAGGGAGAAAACAAACAAACAACACTCTGGTTCTGGTCTGACTCGGGTCCAGTCAGGGCTGGACTGGGATGGAAAGTCTCTGTGGCAGCCCAGCATGATCTTACAGGTGATGTTCAGCTTCTGTCCAGGGGGCCTGAGGGCTGTGAGCCGTGTCACGCCACCTGTCACTTGGAGCCGCGCACCGCTACAGCGCTCTGCAGCGGGAGGAGCAAAATGAAACGAGCCGCTGTGAGGACGACTCGTAATGGTCCGGTCCAGCTCAAAATCACGAGCAGAGACAGTGAAATAAGTCCACACTGCAGACATGCTGGCTCTTAAATCCTGAAACACACCGGAGACGTCAGTGCTGCGCTGCGGATGCGCCACGGTTTTGGAGTCTTCTACTCTCACAGGACCCGTTCCTGAAGCGGCGTGCCGTACAACGCTGCATGCTAAATCACTTTGTCCTTTTCTCACGTGCTGGCTGCGCTATTTGCTCATGACATCACAGTTTTGGCCGTGTTGTTTCGGTGATTTGGGCGTTTTGGTTGAAAACCGAAAGTGCACTTTTGGGTCACTTTGGGCTGAAAATTTTCGTTGGCCAATTACTCAGTGCACCCCAGGTCTGGATTCAACCCGATGTCTGGAATCAACCCGACGTCTGGATTCAACCAAAAAACATCATAATCAACCAAAAACAATAATTATTTTAATGATTTTGTCATTTTCTGCTTTGAAAGAAATACACCTCCATTACTTCCTGTTATGCTGTGTCATGGCGTCCAGAGTCCATACGGTTCTATTTCCAAGCATCAACACTCCTAAAAAAAACTCACTTTTCCACACTGACTTCCTGTTTGACCCTCCAGGCTCCTGTAGCAGCTCTTCTCTGCTTTTATAGCAGCACCTTCTGTCATGTAAAGGTCATGTTCACCAAGCCAAAACATGATTCAACCTGTTAGGTGGTTTTATGGCCGTTTCTATTGATTCTAGTGTGATAAAAGTTATTTTGGTTTCAGATTTTAAGTTGTAATCAACACTAAACAGCTCAACTCTGCCACCTGCTGATGTAAATCAGTAAATACAGACTCCTTAAAACGTCAACTCTTAATACTTTAGGTTTTAACAGAATCAGCAAACTTCTGCTAAACTTTCAAGACAAAAGTTATTAGTGATCAAAGTTTATATTTGTGAATGCATTTGTTCTAAATATCAAACTTTGTTAAAGAGATGTCAAATCATAATAAACAATCTGTGCTCTGTCTGGGCGTCACTTGATGCTCTTACTTTGATGAGTCACGCCACAGCGTTTCTGGTGGGTTTTGGGTCACACCTAAACGACACCACGACTGAGCAGTTTGACAGCAGAGCCAAAGAGGGTCCTACCTGGTGACAGATCTCGTGGACCACCACCATGGTGAGCTCCATCTTATAGGATGACGACGACACCTCAGCGTCCAATAAGATCTTCTGCTCCACGAACACGCTGAGGCCCCAGTTCTCCATGGCGGCGTACGGATGTTTGGGCACCGCCAGCAGGTCTGAAACAAAACATGACAACAGGTTGAAAGTGTTTATCCATTTAGACTAAAGGTGGTGGAGGTGGTGGTAAAGGAGGTGGTTCTGTGACAGGATGAGCGCTGGACCCAGAACAGAACTCATTCTGGGTTCAAATGAAACACATGAGTCATTTTAACAAGATGCTCCCTTCATATACAACAATAAAACAATCAGAAATGGATAACCCTCTGGTGGTCAGGAAGCCCCGATCCAACAGGACGGTACTGATGGACTGTAGTGGACCCAGTATAAAACAACCCCCCTTTAGTAAAATGAATGTTTAGAAACATGGCTTTAGGACAACTACATCATTTATAATAAATATTGATATATATATATATATATATATATATATATATATATATATATATATATATATATATATATATATATATATATATATATATATATATATATATATATATATATAGTATTTTTTAAGTATGGTGGAATATACAACCATACCAATAACCTCAAGGGGACTTGGTTTAATAACTTTTGGAGCAGGTCCTCGTCTCACATGCTACAGACAGGTACATCTAATAAATAAAATATTGCTTTTTCCCGTTTTAGTTTCCACCTTTTCAGCCTCCAGGTGTTTGATAAACTGTTTCTGTTTCGGACAGAAAAAAGTTGATTTAATTAGAAAAACATGGAAACAAAAGGTGAGATCAGAGGAACTTTTAATTAAAAGGCTGCACCAGGAAGCATCTTGATCATCAAACTGTTTTATTGTGTTTAATTCCAGAGTCTGAAGCTGCTTTCGAGCACATCAGCAGCTTTAAAGGGAGGAAGGTAAAAACACAGAAGCGTTTAACAGCTGAGGAGGACTTCCTCTGATATTACACCGTCACAGGGGTTTAAAGAATTTAAGGTGGATGTTTTCTGATCAGACTTGTTCAAACTGAGAAGTGGATTTCACTGCAGGAAGCTTGATTAAAGAAGGAGGAGGAGAAAAAAGGAGGTGTAAAGGTGAAAATGAGCTTTCTCACTCTAACAGAAACCTGGTGCTTTTAAAAAAAGCAACAGGAATTTTTTTAAGAGAGAATAGTGTGATTCTGTGTTTGAATTTAGAAAAAGAAACAAACATTTTGAATGCAGCTTCTTCCTGTTAATGAGTTTTATTTTAAAACCAGAAAAATAAGTTATTTAAGAAAGACGAAAAATAGTTTTATTTTGAACTATTCTTTACCTTAAACACTGATATTAGAGTAATAAACATCCAAAATGATGCTGCAGAATATTGATTTGGTGTGAATCAATAACTATTAAAGGTACATTATGTAGTTGTAGCTTGTCTTTAAAGGCATACTCAGTAGCCAGGTAAACAATGTAGCTTTTAACGTTTTTTTTTAAGCCTCTTAACAACGTTCCAACATAGTATAGCCATAAATATATTGTGGAGATTAAAAAAACCCAGAAAGAAATCAATAAAGTAGTTGTCCCGCAGTTCTCTAAAAACTTCAGCCAATCCTATCGTTCAGACCGAACGATAGGATTGGACAATCCAGCTGTCTGTCTGCCGCATTTCCTCACTGCTTGGAATCACCAATAATCCACCCGGACACATTTTCCATCTGAACATCCCGGAAGTGAAAGGAGGACAGAATTAGCCGGTGGTCAGTGCTTTCATTTTAAGATAATAATACCAGAGTCCCCCCCAAAAAACAGCTTTTCAGCTAGCAGAAAACTAAAAACGTTTGGAGGTGAAAAGAGGAAAAGCTGGGGGAACGTTTCTACGGCTGAAGTTAGACTCTGCATTGTTATCGTCGCAAAACGGAGTCCCATGTCCGCGGGAGGCTGGCGTTACAGATTATACCCGACGGGAGGGGTGAGTGCTCTGAGTCGTGTTTCTGTAAACTAGCTAGCGAGACCTAGCTTGTTTACCTGGCTACCGAGTATGGCTTTAACTCCCCCTAGTGTCTGTTTTAAATCACTGTCGTAAAAACATTAGCATTATGCTCAGAAACACCTAAATCTAACTGCTGAAATGTCTCCTCAGCCTTCTTTTTTTTCTACTGGAGCGGTTCATCACTCATTTAAAGAAATCAGCTGTGTTCAAGCAGGGAGAGATGGGAAAAAAAGCAGGAATCGTGAGCTAAAAACACTCCGGTGCTAGCATAACAGCTAGCCACATTGGGTTAGCCTCACAAGATACAAGTTTTATGAGACTTCAGGGCACCGGACTGGAGACTCAGAAGTTGCAAACGCAGTACTCTGGACAGAAGCAGCAGATGGGGCTGAGTGATTTTTCATTAACCCTAAAGGGTCATATTAGGTCAGACTGGCTCAAGGAAACGATACAGTAAAACAAAGTATAATGTTTGTCAGGAAACAAAGCCTTTAAGGCAGGGTGGAGACCTTTATTTGCTAAGGGGCCAGTTTTTTTATAAAGTCCTCCGAGGGCCACATTCAGAACGTAAACCAGTGATATCCAGATGTTTCAAGACAGGGAAAAATCACCAGGTATAAAGTTCTCAGTCACAAAAATGTGTATAGAAACATGAAGAAAAAAATAATAATTTTGTGATTTTTGTTTCATTTTTAGGTCGTCATAAATATAATAAACATGTGAAACTTAACTGAGCAGAACAACGTAGTTTTTAAAGGATCAGTAAATCTTTGTAGATAGGAGACATAAAAGCCCATCAGGAACAAGAATTGGATCCAGGTCTTTCTTCAGAAATGCTGAAAGTATATTTTTATTTTCTTAATACTTTATTTATTTACTTAGTGGGCTACTTGGTTGGTAGAGTGGCCGGCCTGGCAACCGGAGGGTCGCCGGTTCGATCCCCAGCTCCGGCTGGGTTAGATTGTCGTTGTGTCCTTGGGCAAGACACTTCACCCAGCTTGCCTACTGGTGGTGGTCAGAGGGACTTGGCTTGGCGCCGGTGCATGGCGTCCTGTCAGTGCGCTGCAGGGCAGCTGTGACTCCAACGTAGTTTATCATCACCAGTGTGTGAATGTGAATGGGTGAATGACTGATGGTGTTGTACAGGGCTTTGGGGAGTGTTCAACACTCTAGAAAAGCGCTCTTTACCATTTACCTTACTAAGTATAGTCAGGTTTATTGAATGGAGCTCCTCAGTGAGGGTTTGTGGTTTTGTTTACCATACTGTACAATTAAGGTAAAAGTTTAAAATCCTGGTTAACAAAAATCTACTTAACCATTTTCATTTAAAAATATTTTAATTTTCCTGTATTTTTCTGTGTTACCTCCAGTCTGGAAACCTGATTATTCATCCAGACTCTGACGTGCTGGAACAGTAAAACTCCGGTTCGGTAAAGTTCCTCCAGGTCAGACTCCATCACGGCCAGCCCCTCAACACACACTAAACTCACGGGATTGGATGGAAAAAAGGCTCACTTGTCGCTTTCTCCTAAAAAATTTTCATTTTCTGGATCATTTTTCACTGCAGTCGCCTTGATTGACAGGCATCCGTCTCTCCAGACTCCAGTGGCGGCTGGTGACATTTTTTTTGGGTTGGGCGCATTTTTACAAATCAGTTTTCAGATGCGCAAACAATCACATATCATCACCACTAGGGCAAGGAATGAAGCAAAATATTTTCATCTGACTGAATATTTTGCTGGTAAAAATCCCTTCCACTAACAATGTGGCGCCGTTAGGTCTGATTCTACACATCAAGCAGTAAAGAATTCATAAGGAGACCTTATAATAATATCAATATAAGGTATAAATCCACAAACAGTAGGTCTCTGCCATTGGCTGATAGGCGTTTTCAATAGTAAAAATCTGCGACAGACACATTGGTAAGAAAAAAAAGAAAAAAACAAACGAAGTCACTCACCATGGAGTTGAATAAATCAGGACACATGGAATCAAAGGGCCTGGTTTTCACAAGCTGCCAAGAAGGGTTCTTTGAATAATATCCATTTTGTTGCCTCCATAGTAACACCATGAGGAAGAACTTCCAGGTCAACTTCCTGATCTGAGCTGAAACTCCGGTCACCTTGGACCCTAAATTCAGCGCCCCAGGGCTCTCCATTACTTTGCATTGAAGGGGGGTTTCATGCTCCAGTTATAGAAAACAAAGCGTAGGTCTATTGGTAAAGATTCGTGCGTCCGAGACATGCGCAGTAGACCCCAAAGAAACAGAAAGTACATCACATGACCTTTTGGTCCAGTAAAAAACAGCTAAAGAACATTTTAAAACTACACCTAACTGCAGATTCAAGCCTTTTACTAAAACTTTAAGACGCCAGAATCTGCAGATGATGTCGTCTGTCCTAAAACAGGATCACAACCATCCGAACAAAGTGTGGGAGCATCTCTGCTGACTGAGGAGAAACTAAAGGCTGAAACCAGATAACAGCAGCTTTATTAGACCTGATATGAGCGACCGGTCCTCTGTCCTCACAGCCTGATGGAGACGTCCACAGGAGCAGCTGAACACCCTGTTTTACACACAAGTCCACACTCAGGTGCTACAGCTCCATGTATTGTTAATGGCTTTAAGGATGACTCTATAAAGGCCTTTATGCTGCAGGACGTGCCTGAACTGCTGATTTCATCTCTGCTGCTGCTCACGAGGAACGTCTCCAGAATCCAACAGAACCAGGTGTTGAGATGAGCCAGCTCCACCTTCTAACCTCTAAAGGGTGATCTGGTGAACTGATGAAGTGGCTGATGGTCTCACAGTGTGGAGATACTTAAACTTCTCTGGATTTAAAGTAATATTTAAAATGTTCTCGTGCAGCTTTGTTGCCTAAACAACTAAAGAAAGTGGCACAGCCCTCGAAGGGAATCAGAGCAGAAATCATGAAATCCAAACGTCTGATCTTTTATTGGGTCAAGCTTCAAACACTAGGAATATCCTACATTACCCACAATGCAACAGGATGGGGGTTTTAGAGCCTAAATGCCCCTATTCTTTCAAACTGCAGACGCTCACACAAAGTTATTTTTAATAAACTGGAAACATCCTGGAACCGTTTTTCTATTTGTGTTTGTAAACCTGCAAACAGCTGTTAATACACACACACACACACACACACACACACACACACACACACACACACACACACACACACACACACACACACACCTCCAGGTTCTGTCCCAGATTTTTAGACGTTAATAAAAAGTCTGACTCATAAACGCCTGATGAGGAGACTCAACAGGTTCCTGTTGGTCACAACAAGGAGCGTTTCATTGTGGAATATTTATGTAATAGAGATTTTAGAAAGACTATTCCAATAAATAGCTCACTTAC
>SSNR01000217.1:1050903-1067483 GCA_006937965.1 Callopanchax toddi
CTGAAAACACCTTAATCTGTGTGTCGGCCTGAACCACAGGAACATCTACGAGTGTTTCTGTTCAGAGGAGACTGAAAGGACATCAGACATCCTCAGACTGGGCTGAACCGAGTTCACAAAATCAGAAATAAAAACCTGAAAAATAACAAATGAACAGATCTGTTTCTGTAGTCTTGTTGTGGATCAGAACCCTCCAAAGACTTCCTGTTCAGACTGATAACTGTTCCTGTATTTGTGTTATCAGTTCAGCTGATATTAGTGTTAAAGATCCAAACTAATGAAGTGATAAATCGATCAGATTTTCATACCTGTGGTTGTTGATTTGTTTAGATTTTATGTTGATCTGGAACAAAATGAATCAAACAAAATATAAAATTTTCGTCTGGCTGCAAAGGGGAAAATATTTTCGTAGGGTAAAACAATTAATAGAATATTTAAGGTATTTTTAAAGATGATCTGACACATTAACCTCTGATAGGGTCACAATCAGCTCTAAATCTTGACTCATTTTAGAGAGGCAACAAATTGAACCACCTGGAACCGATCCAAGGAGGTTCTGTTCAGAGTGACAGGAGAAGAGAGAGCTGCAGTAGTCCAGACCAGAAGAGATGAAAGCACGGAGAACACTTTACAGTTCATAGATATATTCCTGAGATGAAAGGAGAGAGAACCAGGGAACTGACATGAGCATTGTCACTGCCCGATCCGTAACGGAAACCCGATCGGTTCTGCACATGTGTGAAATGAGTCTACATCCGCTGAAGCTTTTTACGGTAATTACGGGTCAGAGTATCTGTTAAGATGTTAACAGTAATAAGTATTTATTAAAAAGTTTACAACATTTCATACAATGTCGAAGAAAATAAAGAATAAAAAGGGAGTTATGGATCAGGACGGCCCGATCCTTACTGCACATGAGCAGAACGCGTCTACTCCCACTGAAGTATTTTACAGTAGTTACAGTTCAGAGTATCTTTAATTTAAGGTGTTAACAAGTATATATTAAATCTATATACATAGATAATGTATTAAAATGTTTATACACGTATGTATCCATTGTTTAAATGGTCTGCGCAGTCGAGAAAGAGGCAAAGCTGTTTGGAAAAGAGGTTGATAAAAGGTGATAAAGCCTCCAAAGACCAACAAATGGTTTAAAAACCATCACACAGACCCAAACAGCAGCCAGTCGTTTAAAAACCTACTTCCTGTCACTTGTTTGTGTGTGTGTGTGTTTGGACTTCAAACTGAAGAGACTATCCTGTTTAAATCAGAGGAATCCATCCTGCTGGATGCTTCCTGATGAGATGGTGTCCAGAGATGGTCCAGAGCTACAGGTCAGAACGTTCCTGAATGTTATGGATGGATTCATCTAAAAACTAAAACAACATCCTGCTTGTTTTCCTGGTTAAAGATTTTAAAGCCACCAGGTTTGACAAAGAACAAATGATGTATTTAGTGTTACAATAATGATGCTGGTTAATGAGCAGCTGGCAGCGGTTGCTATGGAAACAGGAACAAAGAGACAGGTTTAAGAGTTAAACCAGAAATAAAGGATCAGTATTTGACTTCCTGTCTGTCTGTCTGTAAATGTCTGAGGGACGGATGGACAGAAAGGTGCTGATGGACAAAAAGACGTGATTTATGGTTCTTTATATTCTAATGAAGTCAGGGCAAACAGCCTCATAAATTATCCTCTACAAACAGAAACGCTGCTGAGGCACAGAAACGGCTAATGGAGGAGATTAATTAGTCTGTTCACAGGATGACACACACACACACACACACACACACACACACACACACACTAAATTGTTTTGCTGAAGTTTAACAAACCAAAGGTTTAGTTGAATATTTTTAAGGCTCTAAAGGATTTAATTGGAATTTAAAATGACTGAAAAATGTCAGAAACGAATATGTGAAATAATATCAAAGATATCTCGGACTGTCTCTCTGATATGTGGAGATGAATCATCTCCAACTCAACCTCTAAAACGGAGCTGCTTGTCATCCCAGCCAAACCAACCAGACACCAATCCAGACTGACTCCCTGTCTCTGGTCCATCAAAGACAGCTGAGATCTGGGTGTTGTGACTGACGACCAGCTGACCTTTAAAGATCAGGTTGCTTCTGTCGCTCGGTCGTGTCGCTTCGCTTTGTTCAACATACGAACGATCAGACCACACCTGACACCAGGGACGACTCTAGGATTACAGATTTAGGGGAGCTCAGAGCTGCCCAGCAGCCAGGCGAGATACATTTCAGTTTTTCACATTTTAACACAATTTCAAATCTGATTTTTAGTTTATCTAAATGCTGAGCCATAGAAAAAGTGGAATGCATTTGAATAATAAAATACATCTGGTGACCCTATCTCTGGGGAAACACAACTCATTTTAATAAGCATCTCCTGAACATAGACCTGAACAGTAGGGTGAGCAGATCCAGAGCATGTTGGTGGGGGACAATGTGGGACATGGTAAATACTAAAGGACTGTCACAGTTTAAACATTGTAGATTCTAGAATAAACTAATTCAATGCAGATTATCAATAATAATAATATGGTTATAATAATAAATTATTAGGGGTGTAAGAAAATATCGATACGGCAGTATATTGCGGCATTTTCTGTCACGATATTATATCGATATTGTGATATACGTATCGCAATATTTTGCTGCATCGAAATTCAAAGCAAACTATCAATTTTAATTTTATTAAAAAAAAATGTAATGGAACCAATAATGATGCCAGTAATTTTGTAGTAAAACTAAAAGTTTGACTGGTGGCTGTTTTCACCTTCTTCGTTCCAGTGGATCAACTAGATCTAGTAATAAAACCGGATGTGTTATGTATGAAAAAGGTTGAAGTTGTTAGAATGCTGTGACCGTTTTTCTACTCTTAAATTATTATTGTTTTAAATCATAATATAAGGTCTTAATCATAGTATTGCATTATATCGCAATATATCATCTGTTCTGTATTGTATCGTCAGATTCTTGCCAATACACACCCCTATAAATGATCAATTTTTATTTATCTTCTTAAAGAAAAATTATCAATAACTTTAACATCTGTTAGTCTAGGATTTGAACCCAGGTCTCTAACACTGCACCATGCTTCAACTGTTCCCATTGTCTTTGCTCTCTGTCACTCATTTTGTCTCCTCGGGTCTGATGCGGTGTAACCACAGAACAGAAATAATCATAATCAAACTATGCTGACCTGAAAGAACTTCTCGTCTCGTCTCGTCTTCTTCCGCTTATCCGGGTCCGGGTCGCGGGGGCAGCATCCCAATTAGGGAGCTCCAGACGGTCTTCTCCCCAGCCACTTCTACCAGCTCCTCCGGCAGGATCCCAAGGCGCTCCAGGGCCAAACCAGAGATATATTTTCTCCAGCGTGTCCTGGGTCAACCCGGGGGCCTCCTGCCGGCAGGACATGCCTGAAACACCTCCCTGGGGAGGCGTCCAGGGGGCATCCTAATAAGATGCCCGAACCACCTCAACTGGCTCCTTTCGACATGGAGGAGCAGCGGTTCTACTCCGAGTCTCTCCCGAATGTCCGAGCTCCTCACCCTATCCCTAAGGCTGAGCCCGGCCACCCTGCGGAGAAAACTCATTTCAGCCGCTTGTATCTGCAACCTCGTTCTTTCGGTCATTACCCAAAGCTCATGACCATAGGTGAGGATTGGGAGGTAGATCAACCGGTAAATCGAGAGCCTTGCTTTCTGGCTCAGCTCCTTCTTCACCACAACAGACCGGTTCAGCGTCCGCATCACTGCAGACGCTGCCCCAATCCGCCTGTCGATCTCCCGCTCCCTCCTTCCCTCACTCGTGAACAAGACCCCGAGATACTTGAACTCCTCCACTTGAGGCAGGATCTCTCTCCCGACCTGGAGTTGGCAAGCCACCCTTTTCCGACCGAGAACCATGGCCTCAGATTTGGAGGTGCTGATCCTCATCCCAGCCGCTTCACACTCAGCTGCGAACCTCCCCAGCAAGAGCTGAAGGTCAGAGCCTGATGAAGCTAGGAGGACCACATCATCTGCAAAAAGCAGAGACGAGATTCTCCTGTCACCAAACTCAACACCCTCCACACCACGGCTGCGCCTAGAAATCCTGTCCATAAAGGTTATGAACAGGACCGGTGACAAAGGGCAGCCCTGGCGGAGTCCAACCCTCACTGGGAACAGGTCCGACTTACTGCCGGCTATGCGGACCAGACTCACACTCCTCTGGTACAGGGACTGAATGGCCCTTAACAAAAGACCATCCACCTCGTACTCCTGGAGCGTCCCCCACAGGGTGTCCCTGGGGACACGGTCATAAGCCTTCTCCAAATCCACAAAACACATGTGGATTGGTTGGGCAAACTCCCATGACCCCTCCATCACCCTAGCGAGGGTAAAGAGCTGGTCCACAGTTCCACGACCAGGACGAAAACCACATTGCTCCTCTTCTATCTGAGGTTCAACCATCGACCGGACCCTCCTCTCCAGTACCCTGGAGTAGACCTTCCCAGGGAGGCTGAGGAGTGTGATCCCCCTATAGTTGGAACACACCCTCTGGTCCCCCTTCTTAAAAATGGGAACCACCACCCCGGTCTGCCACTCAACAGGAACTGCCCCCGATGACCACGCAATGTTGCAGAGACGTGTCAACCACGACAGTCCTACAACATCCATCGCCTTCAGATACCCAGGTCGGATCTCATCCACCCCTGGGGCTCCGCCACTGCGTAGTTTTTTGACTACCTCAGCGACTTCTGCCCCAGAGATTGGACAGTCCGTCCCCAGGTCTCCCAGCTCTGGTTCCTCATAGGAATGCGTGTCGGTGGGATTGAGGAGCTCCTCAAAGTATTCCTTCCACCGCCCGACTATAGCCCCAGTTGATGTCAGCAGCTCCCCATCCCCACTGTAAACAGTGTGAGCGAGTTGCCGCCTTCCTCCCCTGAGGCGTCGGATGGTTTGCCAGAACCTTTTTGGAGCCGACCGATAGTCTTTCTCCATGGTCTCACCAAACTCCTCCCACGCCCGAGATTTTGCCTCGGAAACTGCCACTGCTGCACCCCGCTTGGCCCTCCGATACCCATCAGCTGCCTCTGGAGACCCACAGACTAGCCATGCCCTGTAGGCCTCCTTCTTCAGCCTGACGGCTCCCCTAACCTCTGGTGTCCACCAGCGGGTACGGGGGTTACCGCCACGATTGGCACCGGCTACCTTGCGACCACAGCTAGCAACAGCCGCCTCAACAATCGCAGAGCAGAACAAGGCCCATTCGGACTCAATGTCCCCCACTGCTCTCGGGACGCGGTCGAAGCTTTGCCGGAGGTGGGAGTTGAAGACCATCTTGACAGGCTCTTCTGCCAGGCGTTCCCAGCAGACCCTCACTATACGTTTGGGTCTACCAGGTCTGCGAGGCATCTTCCCCTGCCATCTGATCCAACTCACCACCAGGTGGTGATCAGTTGACAGCTCCGCTCCTCTCTTCACTCGAGTGTCCAAAACATACGGTCTCAGGTCAGATGATACAACTATAAAGTCAATCATCGACCTGTGACCTAGGCTGCCCTGGTACCAGGTGTACCGGTGGGCATCCTTATGTTCGAACATGGTGTTCGTTATGGCCAAACTGCGACTTGCACAGAAGTCCAAAAACAGAACACCGCTCGAGTTCAGATTGGGCGGGCCGTTCCTCCCAATCACGCCCCTCCAGGTCACGCTGTCATTGCCCACGTGAGCATTGAAGTCTCCCAGCAGGACTATGGAGTCCCCAGTAGGAGCGCCATCCAGCACTCGTCCCAGGGATTTCAAAAAGGGTGGGTACTCTGAGCTGCTATTTGGTGCATAAGCACAAACAACAGTCAGGACCCGTTCCCCAACCCGAAGGCGCAGGGAAGCTGCCCTTTCATCCCCCGGAGAAAACCCCAACATACAGGCAGAGAGTCTTGGGGCTAACAGAAAGCCCACCCCAGCCCTCCGCCTCTCACCCGGAGCAACTCCAGCATAGAAGAGGGTCCAAGCCCTCTCAAGGACTCGGGTTCCAGAGCCAACGCTATGTGTCGAGGTGAGCCCGACTATATCTAGCCGGTATCGCTCAGCCTCTTCCACAAGCTCCAGCTCCTTCCCCGCCAGAGAGGTGACGTTCCATGTCCCGATAGCCAGTTTTCCTGTCCGGGGATCGGACCGCCAAAGCTCCCGCCTTGGTCTGCCATCCGATCCACAATGCACCGGACCCTTCATGTTCCTCCTGCAGGTGGTGGGCCCACAGGTGGATGAGCCCATGTATCCAGTTCGGGCTGGGCCCGGCCGGGCCCCATGGGCGAAAGCCCGGCCACCAGGCGCTCGTCCACGGGCCCCAACCCCAGGCCTGGCTCCAGGGTGGGACCCTGGTAACCCTCCGGGCTGGGTACACTGGCTCGATGATTGTACTTGCATGAAGAGTCTTTTGAACCGCTCTTTGTCTCACCCCTCACCTAGGACCAATTTGCCATGGGTGACCCTACCAGGGACACAAGTGCCCCAGACAACATGGCTCCTAGGATCATTAGGGCACTCAAACTCCTCCACCACGATAAGGTGACGGTTCACGGAGGAGTGAAAGAACTTCTCTTGTTTCAAAAACTGTTTGAAATCTTTTTTAGAGCACAAACCATTGTAGAGTGCAGAAATGCGTAGACAAGGACACGCTTGGTGTTAAAGGGTTAAGATAACAATGCTGGACAGTGTCTCAATTTGTGGGACATAAGAACATTAAGGTAAATGCGGGACAACCCTGCAGAAAACGGGACACCTGGTCACTGTAGTAGGTACCAGATCTGCTTGGGGTGCAGTGTGCACATCTGGAACCGGACCGGGAGTGAGACGCACCCGGTTCACATGCTCCCTGCAGCGTGGCGAGTCTGGGAGAGGAACAAACCAATTCTCAGGCGGGGAGGTTTGCTGTATTTTTGGGTTAAAATGTAACGTTTTCAACCATATACTGTATGGACAGAGTAAAAAAATACAAAGTAAAAATCTCAACTTTTAGGGGTGCTGAAAAAATGGGCTAAAAACACCTACAGTATACCTGACACAACACACCGCCCAGCTCCTGGTGCAGTCTATGGTCCTCTCCCACCTTGACTACTGCAATGCCATTCTAGTAACTGGTCTCCAGTCTGGACTGTGACACCTCTACAAATGGTTCAGAACGCAGCAGTGTGTTTGGTCTTCAATCAGCCTAAAAGAGCACATGTCACCCCTCTGCTCTGTTCAGTGAGCTCCACTGGCTACCTTTAGCTGCTGCATCAAATTCAAGTCTCTAACACTAGCATACAGGGTCCTGAACGGAACGGCTCCATCTACTGGAATCGTCTTGCTAAGGCTGACGTCACTCCGGTTATCAAAGGACTGTGGGCTAGCAGTGCTACACCACACTGGGACAGTCCAGACTCTTCTCATGTGTCGTTCCATGATGGCTGAATGACCTACCAAGCTACCAGAGCAGAGCAGAGAGTCTCTGTCCATCTTCAAGAACCTCCTGAAGACCCAGCTCTTCAGAGAACATCTTCTAGACTAGCGCCTAGCTTCACTGCTCCTCTGTCCTCTCTTCATGCACTTCACTCTATCCTGTGTTCTTTTTCTGTCACAGTCACCTTAGAGACTAGTTTGTTTGGGTTCATGTCAGGGTTAGTTGTTTGTTAGCCTCAAAGTAACTTCTTGGTTACAATATCATTTGGAAGTCGCTTTGGATAAAAGCGTCTGCTAAAAACATAAACATAGATATTAAACCAGTGGTCATAGTGAGAAAGTCCTGAAAGAGCTGAACATTTTGATAAAAAAATGGTTCAACAATTATAATAATAATAATAATAATAATAATAATAATAATAATAATAATAAAGAGAAACAGGAAACCAGATCTGATCTGATTCAGAAACTAGACTAAAACACCTGGTCAACGTCATGCAGTTCCTACCTCTGCTTGTTAGGGGGCGCTACTGCACAAAATGGGTTCTGACCATGAATTTAAAAGGCAAGAAGATGAAGAAAACCTAGCTCACTGATTGGCCAAGACTGAAAACTCTCTGCATTGGCCGGTCTAAAAACCAAACCACGGTAGTAGCTAGTGGCGGTGACGTAGCGTCCTCTGACCGTAAACACCTCGACACGTTTACCTCTGCTTCTACTATCAGTACATCACATGAACCAAGGCCCATAGGGGTTCAGGGAGCTCTCGTCCCACATGAGGTGGACTAGATGAGGACCTGGACTCAGGTCCAGACCAAACAGCGCTGCTGCCTTATTAACCAGAGATGGGAACATGGGGTGAGAGGTGGACCAACTGGTTTGTTGTGATGAAGAAAGAGCTGATTCATAATGTGAAGCTCTAGATTTAGTGATCCATCTACATGTCAGCTCACATCAAAAGATTCAGATCATGAAACCAAATCATGGAAACAAGCTGCTGAAAGGACGGAGCGTCCTCTGTAGGCTGGAAGGGTTCAGGCTCCTCCACACAGACAGAAACTCACCTTCATAGGAAACAAAGAAACTCTCAGTCTGAGGAAGAAGTAAGGAGAACGATACCACCAAAAACCTTCAGCTTATAATAATGAATAATGTAATGGTAACTAACCCACTGACAGAGCTATTCAATGTTACTGTTTCTTCCTTAACTCAGTCAGAGAGATAACAAACCTTCTCTATTCACTACACAGCAACCACAGAAAACCTCTAAACACACACACACACACACACACACACACACACACACACACACACACACACACACACACACACACACACGTCTCACCTTAAGATCTGACTGACTCAGAAATGAAATGTTTTTAAAAAGATTTTAAAACCATAAAAACAACCAAAATACAAATTGTTTCTACAGGAATTACAGTGAGGATTGGACTCAGTCTAAACCTCCAGGCTGTAAATTCTAACTAATTTTTTGAGCATCATCTTCCTCACATCATTAAGCTCCATTAATTAGATGAATCCTCTTTCTCCTGGATCAGGACACGTCTGCAGGGCGAGTCAGGGCCGCTGCGTTTCCACGGCGCCGACACGTCCTCGTCTGGTCATCGACTCGTGTCCTAATTTGTCCGCGGCGAAGCCGAGACAAGCTTTCATCAGGAAACATCAGCTGCTGCTTAGATGAAGATAAAGAGTCGGATAATTAAACCTCGTCTCTTAAAACGTAGGATTTTAAAATCTGCGTCACACAAAGGAAAAACATCACTTCTATTGAAATGTGACGTCTGATCTGAAATCACCAGAGGTCAAATCTGATCTCTGATCAGCTTTAAGGGGACGGGTATGCATATCGTCACTGTCAGATAAAAACCTGGCCTCTCCAGACATGAAACTTCAGAAAATGAACAAACGTGTTTCTTTTACCAACAACAAACCCTGGATTATCTCGAGCTCTTTTTGACACTTTTCTTTTTAGAAGTCATCCATCAAACCGCTGATAGGTGGGACAGACGACCAGTGGAGATGAGTTATGTAAAAATATGAAAGTGATGAAAAGAGGAGATACGAGGTTTTAGACAGCGATGATATGAAGGTAAAATAATAAACAGGAAACTGTAAGGGTCATGTTTCTAATGTGAGCTGTAATTATGAGAGTCTGATTTTTAGACAGACTAACTTGTTTTTTATTTAACAAAAGTCTGAGAGGAGGAAGGCAGCAGCTCCTCACACTGGTTACAGAGGACATGAGGAGCTGCTGATGTCCACGGGGGCTACAGTCAGGAACGCTATGAGGAGCTCCTCAGTCCCACCGACACATCAGGAACTGGACGTCCAGTCTCTGGAGCAGAAGTCTCTGAGGGAGTCAAACTACACGGCGGCGGAGTCCCGGGGTGGAGGAGATCCGTCCTGGTATCTCAGGGCTGGGTGTTGTAGGACTGTCTTGGTTGACACGTCTCAATAACATTATGTGGTCATCGGGGGCAGTTCCTGTGGAGTGGCAGACCAGGATGGTGGTCCCCCTTTTTAATGAAGAGGACCAGAGGGTGTGTTCCAACTATAGGGGGATCACACTCCTCAGCCTCCCTGGAAAGGTCTACTCCAGTCCAGGGTACTGGAGAGGAGGGTCTGGTTGATGGAGGAGGAGCAATGTGCTTTTCGTCCTGGTCCTGGACCTGTGAACCAGCTCTTTACCCTTACTAGGGTGATGGAGGGGTCATGGGAGTTTGTCCAACCAGTCCACATGTGTTTAGTGGACTTGGAGAAGGCTTATGACCGTGTTTGTATTTGTGCTCTAGGGGTGTGGGGTTCGTTGAGGGCCACTCAGTCCTGGTACCAGAGGAGTGAGACTGGTTCAGGGTGACCCTCAGGTGAACGTATAAAACCTCAGAGTCACAGGATGTTTCAGCCCTAAACCCTCTACCTAAACCACAAGATCTTTAAAAAACAACACTTTTCTGGGTCTGTGAACTCACCGTCATCCCTTCACAGCAGCGATAACAGATGTTTGATGTGAGGCTTTTATTCTCAGAAGCTGAACTGACTGTTTATTAGAGTTTTTCTAGATAAATCAGTCATAATCAGTGTTCACTGAGCTGAACGAGAAGCAGCTGTCAGAACCAGAATCCTCTACAGCAACTTTAAACTTATTTTATTATTTTGAACAGGAGAGCTTTAACCACTACGAATGGAACAATTTATACAGGAATAAAGAGACGATCTAAATAAAGTGAAGAGCAGACGGGTCTGACGCTCAGATCACTCCTGGAGGACGATTTAGTTCTTACTTTAAAAATGGAAACACACCAAAGGTTTCTCCTCCTCTACAGAGATGGATAGACGTCACCATGGCAACAGCTGTCAGGTCACAGAGTCAGAGAGAGCCCGTCAAACGGTGTGTGTGTGTGTGTGTGTGTGTGTGTGTGTGTGTGTGTGTGTGTGTGTGTGTGTGTGTGTGTGTGTGTGTGTGTGTGTCTGTGACCTTGGTGTTGATGCCAGAGAGCGTGATTCAACAAACTGGCTGTAAGCCAAGGCTACACACACACACACACACACACACACACACACACCACCTACAGGTGTGACTTTAATCATCACTATAACCGATCTGTGACCCAGAAGAGTCATGATTCTCTCTCACACACACACGCACACACACTCTCTTCACACAAACTCCGCCCACTGGCAAACTTCTGAAAATCCAAAATTATCCAATCAGGAGAACTCCACACGTTAAATAAACCCAAAGCTGCTTATTTTAAAAATAAAGTCAATAAAATCATCAGAATGAACTAAAATATCTTCATTTAATTTAAAACATGCAGATTAATGTATGACGGCTGTGTTGTTGGTTAGTTCTTCATTCATTAAAAGCACTCAGCTGCTACAATAACCTTCTGTCTCAGATCTAAATTGTTTTTGTTGTAATTTGACAAAAACTGGATTGTTTATTTTTTCCTGCAGTCAGTTTGTGTCTAAATGTTGTAACATAAACATTTATTACACGTAATTACAGTCACTATTTACACTTGATTTGACCTTTGACCTGAGAGGTGGGCCACTAAAGGACATTTAGCCTCTGTGTTTTATTAAAATAAACATCGAACTGAACTGGAAAGAAGAATAAACTAAAAACAAACATTAGAAATATGGGCCTGTTTGGAAGAAAACTTTTAACATCGATATCTTCTATGGAAAGATTTTAAGGAAAATAACTTACAAAATACATAAATACAAAAATTTTTATTAAATAATAAATAACGGCATCATGTGATCAAACAGGCATTTAAAGTGTTAAAATCTCAATAATAATTTACTATTTGACTGTTTTGTTCATCAAAAGATTCAACCCCAAAATTTTAACTCATAGTCTGTACTACTATCAAAGTTTTTCTTAGTGGACAATTTATCTTGAATAAAAAGTACCTGGATGTAAAGAGTATGTACACCCCGTGTATAAATGTTATATAAATAAATAACAGTAGCTGCTTCGTTTGTTGAGGTTGAGAGTAAAATACCCTGCTGCTTCTCAGGGCCGCAAGACTGGTCACAGCTGTCTGGTTCTGGACAGAAACGTGTTTCCAGACTAACGTTTCTGTTGTTCTAAGACAATGACTCATTCATAAAATAGATGTTTGGATGCATCATGGATGGATGCTTTAACATCCAGATGAGCTAACATGCTAACAGAGAGGAATCCTGAAGTCCAGGACGTCAAATCTTACTGTGTCAGGAGGAACTGGTTTCCTGCCTTAGCTTTAGGCTCTCTGGTGTTTAAGGAGGTTTTGATATTTGTTGTGTCTCCCTGCTGAGCAGAAGTGTTTTAAACCCTTAGCTTTAAACCCCATGAAGCCTCATTACTGCAGAGAGAGGAATCCTCTCAGACCACGGATCAATACTCCAATCGATCAGCGTTCCTCAGGTGTACCCGTGGTCATATTTACAGGATATCTCCTGGAAAACGGAACGTTTTCTCCATCTGAACCAGTTCCCATGTCGTCCTCCTGCCTTGTTCTCTGAATCCCATTAGCCTTGATCCGTTTAGCGGCTCGTCTTTGGTTCTGTCAGCAGGACGGCGGCTCACTCCGTCGCTGGCTGACAGAAGTCTCAGTCCGATGTGGACGATCCACTCTGAGAGTGTTTCATAATGAGTGACACTGAAATCGCTGCTCCGCCTGCAGTTTGTCTGCTGAGTCTCTAAAAGCAGCAATTAGAGGCGTTTAATGCCTGGATGTCCCGACGCGTCCCACTCACTCTCACAAACTCATCTCTACTAACCCAAATGTTTCCTTTAAGCTCCACCTCAGTGTGCGCCTATAAAACACAGGAGCATCAGAGAAAAACCTCTCCGATTTTATTATCAAAACCCAAACACGTCATTCTTTTTATTAAAATGTGTATTCAATGTACTGTTGAGCAGGTAAAGATGGACGTTTTCACAATAAAAGTATTTGAGCTTTTTTATTTAAAGAAAAAGATTGTTTTTACAGCCTGTGAGTTTTTCACACGTGGAGATTTTATTCCATGTTGAACACCTCGTCTACTTGTGGACTGTGGCCCTCAGGGCCCTCAGGGGACATTTCTTGTCCTTCCCGTCCAACACAGACCACTACAGACACTCCTTCCTGCCCTCAGCTAGAACAGCCTACAGTGACTTGATAAACAAACTTCAGAGAGTTTCTGAAACATCTCATAGATGAATAAAGGTTTTTGATTTGATCACCTTTAGACCCAACCTGATGAATCTTTAGGACCTCAGATGGATCCTGAACATGCTCCTAAAGCGTCCCGGTGTTCTGCTGGTTCTGTTCTGTTCAGGAGGAAACGTAACTGTGTAAAACACCACCTGAATGTGATTTCCATGTTGAAGCATCTGAAACGTCGTGGCTGACTGAAGCCACTCAGCTGTGGGCTGCAGCGAGGCAGCAGCAGGCCGACAGCTGAGTGGCCTGCAGCTCCGTGTGTGTGTGTGTGTGTGTGTGTGTGTGTGTGTGTGTGTGTGTGTGTGTGTGTGTGTTCTGGGTCGGCCCATCTGCTACCGCACATCGCCCCTGAGCCACGGCTTGAGAGGAGAAGAAAAAGGGACAAAGCATAAAAAAAGAGCGATGGAAGAGGAAGATGAAAAGATGCAGACGCTGGAGTGAGTGTGTGTGTGTGTGTGTGTGTGTGTGTGTGTGTGTGTGTGTGTGTGTGTGTGTGTGTGTGTGTGTGCACGCTGCACCTCGGGCGGTGCTGTCTCGGTGGAGCCCAGATGGAGCCAGAACTCTACAGAACACATTAGTCCACTTGGCGTGTTCTCAGATATTCCGTGTGATTCTCCTGACGGTCGGATCACCTGAGCCTCTGGAACAGTCAGACCGGAGAGGCCCGTTATCGCTTCTTCACTTATCTCCACTTCACGGCCGAAAAGAACCGAGTGAGAACCGGGTCCCGGACTGGGACCGAGACGCAGCGCCAGGATCTCTGAGTTCTGAGAGTCAAACCGGAGGAAGACGTTTCATTAGAGCTCCAACCTGATTTAATGAGATCATTTCTGTTTAAAATAAAGTTCTGACATGTGTCTTTATGACTAATGTTCTAAAATGATGATTACATCTAATCGGATTTGAACTCCTGATGCTTTTAAACATGTGAATCACAAACTCTGAGCTGAAGCTTCAGTAGAACTCTTCAGGGATTCTAACAGATGATTTTCTTTTAGGTCTTTTATCCAGAAGCTGGTAGAGAAACTCAAACAGAAACTATGTTTTGATTCCTGTTGGTCCTCTGAGAGTCTTTTCGTTGGGCCCTCGGAGTCTGAGCTGCTGCAGACGGAGCGTCGATGCTGCCGGAGGTTTTAGACTTTAACTTGATCTCATTTCAACTAAATCTTTCATAAAAACACAAACAGTGACTGTTTTTACTCTGGAGACGTTTTCAGGTGTCCCTCAGCTGAGGACTGGGAGCAGCAGTGTAAATACTCTGGTTCTCAGATTCTTCTGAACAAGGAAAGTAAAACATCTGACTGGAAACAGGATGAATCAGAGTTTAATCCACTCATTTTCACACCAGTAAATTAAATGTTTAGACAAACAGCAGTTTTCTCTTCTGGTTCAAAATTTAAAAAATGAAATAAGAATGAGAATCCAGGTAAATAAGAATGGTTTCCATGTGATGATGTGAACTGTAGGGAGAAAAACAAAGTCCTAAAATCCGGTGAGCAAAGCGCTGAAGCACAGCTGAATATCTGCAGCAAAGCTGATCCATCTGCAGTGACCTCTGGTCCACATGAAGCTCAGAACTCCACCCAGACTGGAGCTTCCCCCCTCAGAGTCACTGATCCTTTCATCCAGCAGACGTTTCTAGGTCTTACTTTAGTTTCTCTAAAGTTTTAAAACAGAAAAATCATGTTTGTTAGTTCAAAAGTCAAAATGATAAAAGCTCAACAAACAGCTGGTTGAGCTGATTCCTGCTGTGACCTCCAACCCAACGACGTTTAACCTTGTCCAGAGGATTCAACTGACCTGTTTCTGTTTCAACACATCATCATCAGTGAGGTCGGAGTCCGTCAGCCGGTAAAAAACTTTACTAGGTTTTTCTGGTTCCTGTCTAAAATATTAATAATTGATAAAAAGCTACAACTAAGATAGGAATTATTTATAATATGATTTAGAAAAAACACACACAAAATCTAAAATATCAGACTTAAAGGAGATTTCAGACAGTCTGAAGTGTTTTAATCTAAAAGCTGTGAACAGCCTCAGTTCAGAGAAATGGTTCCATCCTGCAAGACTGATGAGCTAACAGCTAGTCTGAGTGGAGACCAAAGTGTGTCACTGCTGTAAGGAATCTGCATCCATCAATCAATCAATCAATCAATACAAATCAATCAATCGGCTCCAGTCTGAACGTTCTAACCTGATGGAAGGGCTACAGTTAGCTGCTACTGTTACCATGGGAATAATCAGAAAATCATTACATACCCAGAAACCTCCATCCCAATAACTAACAACTTCCATCTAATTACCCATAATGCTGCATGTAAATAACCATAGAACTACACTAAACAATCATACATTCAGTGTAAATAACCAAAGAATGTCCCGTTAAAACCCAGGAGAGGAGAAGAGGTCCATTAGAGGACCTTTAACACCGAACATCTAAACATCATCTCTGATTCGGGGGAACCTTTCAGTCTCATCACACCAAAGAGGAAGTGAGCTAGCGTTAGCCTCTCTTCAGCTAACTTCCACATGAAAACACATCAGCTGAAGAAAGCCGTGAGTTTATTTATGACTCTGCTGGAGGAAAACATGATAAAGAGATGCTTGTTTAGGGGAAGCGTCTCTACAGTAACTGTGTTAAAAGTCCAGTCAAATATCTCTGTCTTCATCAAATGTCTTCATCAAATCAACTGAAAAACTTCATCGTCCTGATCATCTTCATCATCATCATCATCAGTGAGTCAAATAAGACAAATATAATTAAATATTGTATTGCTTTATTGCTAAATATGAAGGAGTGGGTTTAAAGTTCATATGTGAAGCTCTTATTTTACTAAAGGAAGTCATTTTTTATTGTACAAATAATTATTTTATAATAGATTTACAAGCAGATCAATCAAACATTGAATGGTGAACTTGAGCACTTTACACTGCACCAGTGTTAGCATTAGTTCAAGACATGTTGGATATTTTTTCTATTGAATTGTTTAAGATCCATTAACTAATCATAAAATACTTTATTCTGAATAACGTGATCAATCATTAACTAAAATTCTGAAAGATAAATGAAAAAAGCTGAGTTTAGGAAAAATGTCATCCTTAGTAACACTAACCGACAGCATGAACTCATCTCTGTTTCTCCGAACTGAGGCTGTTCTACTGCTGCTGAGAAATGAACGGTTCTTTTTCTCAGTCTAAAGTCTCCTGTTCAGGATTCTGCAGGCTGAAAGTTGAACATTAAATTAGTGGCTAGGAGAAGAAGAGCGGAGCGTCTCTCCCTCTGTCCCTTTAAATCTGGACTTCAGCTCATCATTCCTCCACGGCTCTCCGGGGAGCTCCATGCCCTGCATGACAACAGATGGAGCCCCGAGGCTCTGGGACCACACACAGATACCCAGGGAGGGGGGGGGGGGGG
>SSNR01000217.1:1067493-1159336 GCA_006937965.1 Callopanchax toddi
GGGGGGGGGGGGGGGGGGGGGGGGCGGCAAGCTGGGATAAAAACTGATGTCAACATCAGTACCAGTGTAAAGCATGCACACACACACACACACACACAGACAGACGGACGGACGGAGTCAGATGAAAACTTCTGATGCTTTAAAACAAAAGCAACATTCTGTCTCAGGAGGACATCTGTTGGACCCGTTACGGCCGAGCCTCCGGCGACCCGGTCCGTTTGACGCTCAGAACCGATCAGCTCACGACATCGTTTCTGCTTCAACGTTTACGAACCGCGACGAGGCGAAACTCAACGCCAAGCTGCTTCAGTTTGTCGTCCTTTTAACAGTAAAACCACAAACGTCTCACAATAAAAGCGGCACCTGCATCCTTCAAAATAAAAGCCTCTAAACACAACAGCCAATATAAACATTTATTATTAAAACTGTTAATCACTCCGTTCAGTTACAAGTTTAAAGGGTCGTTCTATCAGTTCTATATCTACTGATATAGAATATTTATGAAAGATAAAGTTTCCCTTTTTTCCCAAACATCTCCAGATTTGTTAAACATTTCATTTTTTTTATTCCAGTAATGAATGTTTCAGTGAAACATGAGGATTAAAATGTGCTCCATCAGCTACAGGGTTAACGGGAGTATTTTATAAAATACTGAACTAAGTACATATTGCTGCTAATCTACCAGGCTGCGAGAATTAAACAATAAATAATCCTATTTTCATGAAGTAGATTAAAAAATCAATCATTGTGTTTTTAGACCACAAAATGGAGTCGTACAAGATAAAAACCTGGATATTTTTAAGGGTTAAAAAATATGATAAAAATATAATTTACAGGAAATAATTGACTGTGGGTGGTGTCAGAGCTCCGTATCCTCCAACAGCACCACCAACAAACATGATGTCACACTTCTGCTGCAGGACATCAGTGAGTGTGTGTTTGGATCAATAGAGTCTGAGAGCTGCTGGCTGTGTTTCTGCACACAGTAAAAGCTGAACTCTGACTTTATAACAGGTTTGACCAATTAAACCGACGGATCAGCAGGATTTAATCTGGATTCTATGACAGTTCTTTTCTCTGTTTTTACACCTTAGAGTCACAGTGGAAGAATGAAGGAGAACAAAGTCACGTTGATGAAGATCTGATTGGTTCAAAAAGAAACGTCCCTTCCTCACAAAGTAACAGTAAGTGCTCGTTTCTGGATGTCAGAGGAGGAGTGATTGGATCCTGAGCGGCTGATAGACGTCGTCAACAGGCTGAACTTATAATAATCAGCCTGATAGAAATCAGACTCACTCTGTGGACTTTAACGCTGAAGATGCAGCAGAAATAAATCAAACTAAGAGAAAAGAACCAGAGAACTTTGTGCTTCTGTGCACCAAATCCTATTGGATCAACAGGAAATCCCTGAAACTTTCTGTGACTCTGAGCTGAACTCTGCCTCAGAAACAGGAAACAGAACATTTGACTGGTTTAAATAAAACTAAAGACTGGATGGAAGTCAGTTTGACACGATTGAGTGTGAACAGCAGCTGGAGGTTAAGCTGACACAGGAACAGCTGCTCAGACGATCTGATTTATTAGAGAATAAATGACAGAACATTCTTCTTCTGTGGTTTAATCCACCACAGCAGCAGGGTGATTCTCTCTCAGCAGCTAGATGAAATCAAATCTGTTCAATTTGCTTTCTAAACAAAGTCCTAATGACCAATATGATGACACTCAGCTCCTGATCTCTAATGCTGATCCACTCTCCCTGGTTTAACATCAGCTGAGCTGGACGATGACCACTCATGGTTTAAATCTATGGATTTTCCCAAACCGAGTACAAGTACTTACAGCTGAGTACTTGCTGATACAGAGTACTGATACTGAGTACTAATAAAAGCCACTGACCCAAGTCCTGGTCCATCAGCAGCAGCAGGTCCTGTTACCACAACTCAGGCTCTGTCAGCTGGTTTTTTTCTCTAAAATATTTTAAAAACTCACTATTCTGTGTTTTTATCCAATCTGAACTGTAAACAGTCCTAAAGGTCAGGGGTCAAACTGGAAAGTTTGATCAACCCCAAAAAGGTTTCTCTCTCCTGAGTTAGAAAATATAGAATATAAAAACAGTTCAGTTCATCTGACCTGGACTTGAAGTCAAAACTAAAACAGAATGAATAAAATCTCCTGATTAGAAAAAAATACATCAATCAAAAATAAACTTTCAGCTAGCTGAGTCCTAGCGTGGGAAGATGACTTCAACTATTAAATACACAATACCTGTCGTAGGAGTTTCAATGTGTGTTTGATTATATGTTATAACAGCTTTCCATACATGCGGCAGTCTCTGCTTCTGCAGCCTCTGTGTGTTATTCTGAAGCAGACATTCCTGCTGTTTGATGTAGAGAGCTGGTTTTATTCTGACGTAGCTGTTAGCTAAATGTGGCTAAATTAAACATGCTAACGCTTTGGAAGCAACAATCAGCTGAGACTGACAAACTCTTCAGGTTGCCATGGTTACAAGTAGAAATCTGCTGAAGCACAACAGAGAGGGAGGGGGAGGAGCTTCACAGGCTTAGTCATTAAATGTTTCCATTTTCTTCTTTAAGTTACAAAGTTCATCAGAAATTACTGATAAAATAAATGGATTCTCTTTATATTCCAAGCCTTTTTAATAGAAACATCTATGGATGAAGATTAGAGATGCACTGACTCTGGTTCTGGTCTTTGCGTCACCTGGACTGAACCACAGCAGCTCACCTGGATCCAACCTGTTAATGCAGCCGACATCAGACTAAAGGTCGGGGGAGGGGAGGGTTTAAATGTCAAACCTATTCTGAGCCGACAGAAACAAACAGGAAGCTGGGAGAGAGTCAGTAATGTGATAGATGAATGTGGACAGGGACAAAGTGTCTGACTGATACAATATGGAGGAGTACAGATCGCATTAGGTTGGTTTGGACCTGGAAAAGGAAAAGCTCCGATTTAAAGCAGCTAACTGGTTCTGTCAGGACAGAAAATCAACAAACTAGTAGAAACTGTTCTGATTGGTTCCCTCTGACAGGAAGGTGAATGATGTTTAGGTCATTTTCATTCCATCAGTTATTATCTACAGTATGGAGGTGATGTCACTCAAAGTGGGCGGAGTCTCTAGAAACAGGAAGTAGTCCTCTGCCTGAAGCAATACTTATGGCTAGTCCAGTCAGGAGAGACGCTGCTGCAGATTGGGGACAAATCAACGACTAATTTTCAGGTGTTTAAAACGACTGTTGTTCAGATGCTTTACAACTCTCCGTCCCCTGTTAGTTAACCTCTACAGTCAACATGAGACTGAGTCTGTTCACACCGCATGTCTGAATCGCTATGCTGCTGTATGGGATGCTGCTGCAGCATAAACGCCATAAACTTTAATAAAAAGCTCAACTGTAGAGGTTTATTAACAGGTAATAAAGTGTTCTAATGCATCAGGATGATTTGGGTTAAAATATCTAAAAATAGCCTCTATGTGTCAGTGATCTGCAGCAGTGTCTCTCCTGATCTGACCAGCTCCTGTGACAGCTACAGGTATTGAAGGGCGATTGCCTTGGGGGGAGGTCCCTCTCCTGGACTACATCCTGATTCTAGAGACTCCACCCACTTTGAGTGATGTCACCAGTGGGTGTGGTCCTTCCTGTAGATAAATAACTGATCAACGCACCTCAGAACAACCCTGGTCTCAGACCTGCCTCTGGATGAAACCAGAGACAAATCAAGACAAGGAGCTGAAAAAGTAACAGGAAGAAAAGGTCATGCTGTCAGATTTAAACAGGACAAACCTCAGAAGTCAAAACACCTGAAACAAGAATATTTATACTTTAGGAAAGATGTTTAAAAGCTAAAACAAGTTCAATATGACAATATAGATCTGCAGTAAAGGTAGTCAGATAATACAATCATCTACTCCTAAATAAGTCCTGAGCTCTAAACCAAACAGCAGCGAGTCACACTGATGAGACAGATCCTCACAGACCGAGGAAGCAGAATACGTGCTGCTAGCTCCTCCACGAGCTGCTAAGTCCACATCCACCTAGCCTTAATCCATCAACAGCTGAACCAAACATCCACACAGAAAACCATTGACTTCAGGCAGGAGCACGTCTTTAATGTAATGGCTCTAAGTTCAAAGGTCATGTGTGAAAAGGGTGAAGTAACCAATCAGGCCAAAAAGAGGAGGATGGTGTTTCTGACTGTCTCATAAGAGCTCAAAGTGAGGAGAATCGCTCAGAGGACAAAGTGTTGGCTGACTTTCCTGAAACAGGCGGTAACAGGAAGTAGTTCCTCCTGGTTAATGTGGATCAGCAGGAGGATAGAGGGGTGTGTGTGTGTGTGTGTGTGTGTGTGTGTGTGTGTGTGTGTGTGTGTGTGTGTGTGTGTGTGTGTGTGTGTGTGTGTGTGTGTGTGTGTGTAATTAAAGCTCAAACTTTAGCAGGATGAAGTGTTTTTGATGTAACTGAGCAGATCCTGGCGACACAACAGAAGGCCGAGTGCTGCTAACCGTTAGAGGACGTCCTTACCGAGCTTGGGCAGCGAATACTGGACTTTGAAGTAGTCCTCATAAAATCCCAGAAGCCTCTTGGTGATGTGGAGAGCGTAGTCTCCTGCGCCGCTCGAAATGGCATCCGGCCGAGCGTAGAGACGGATCTAAAGACAAAGACAGCAGAGACAGAAGTGGAATGAGGCCGATTTTAATAGAGACAGATCTAAAAACAGATACAGGGAAAGGAAATTGGACTGAGTGTGTTCGGAGCTCCACAGAGAACCAAACCGCGTCGGAGTCCAAATTTAAAAAAAAGGAAATTAAAGTTGGCTGAGTGTATTTTAAACTCCATAGAGGAAATAACACAAGCAGATAAAACATATTACATAAAGGGGACGTTTTGTTCAAATGTTCAGAAAGACAAAGTGAATGAGGCCAGAGCCGAGTGGTCGGGTCTCTGAGGACCCCGGGCCGCACTCTGAACACACCTGGTTTAGAGGAGTTCTAACTTGTTATTAATGTAAAAAACACAAACGTTTACTTTAATCAAATGAATTTAGGACGCCTGGAGGATTGTTTAAAACCCAGATTATTAGCTGATGAATTATTAGCTTCATTTTTTACCCTCTAGAGTTATCAAGAACAAAAACGTCCACGTTTCAGTCAACTTCAGGCCTGATCAAAACAAATCTTCGGGTTTTAACCCTTAAGATGCCAGCTTGATTAAATATGTCAATATGTATTATAAAAACAGGTCTTTATTATTAAAATAATTGACTGGCTGTGGGAGATATTTACATCGGTTAAGGATCTGATGAAGCTGCTGCTGCTGCACAGAAACCATCAAAGATCATATCTGGAGGTTTTCCTGACATTTACGACTGATTTGTAAAAAAAAAAAAAAAACCTGAGCCGTCTAAAATTAGTTTGAATAAAAGTAACAGTTTGTGTTGTTCTCATAAGTAAACAACACCCAGCATTTAAAGGGTTAAAGTCCTCCAGATGCTGAAGGTTTGGTCGTTTTCTGAACAGATCTATGTAGAAAAAAACGAAGAAAAACCATTTTTAGTGGGTTTTTTAGACGTCGTGGACATTTTTTCCTTAATGACTCAAGAGGTGAGTTTTCTGTTTCATCTACTAAAACAAAAACTGAGTTTCAAAATTGATCCTGAGAGTTTGTTCCAACAGCCATGATGGTCCTATGATGAGAAAACAGTTGTCCCAATGGAGACAAATGTCCATAATGATGTCTGATGGTTAAATGACGCTGCAGAATAAATAAAGGTTTTATAATTAAAGGTCTGATTGAAAATCATCTTTTCACCAGCTGTTGAGTTTTTGAACATTTTTATTCTGACTTTGTGTTTTGAAGGAAAATCAAATCACCAGATTTGTCACCAATAACAACAAACAGCTGATCAGTCCAGCGCTCTGATCAATAATCAACCCTGTCAGGTCACATGACTCCTGGACAGTGAGTTGACCTGTTTGATTCAGCTGGTTTAGTCTCTGAAGCTCCAGAGGGATGACATCAGTCCAGATGGTTCTGGTGTCTGAGTGAAACCACGTCCAGGTTAGAGACCTGGTTTTGATCCAACAACAGGTCTCAGTTCTGATCGATCCCAGATGGTTTCTGACTGTAAAAAACATCAAACTCTGAGATATATAAAACTACAGTACACACACACACACACACACACTCATAATACAGCTGTTGATCTGTTGTGCTCTACTCAACACATCAAGCCAGAGACCCTCCTCTGAGTACTGGTGTTATGTCTACATATGTCTATATTCCCCCTGTAGAAAACCGATAAACCTGCTGTTCAGACTAACTGGAGTTCCAACAACCTGCACAAACATTACTATAAAGAACCCAGATCAACCCTGTTGTTCTATAAACTAATAGTGGTGGAATCAGCCTTCGTCTCCTGCACTCAACATCTTCCAGCCTCTATAACCGACCACTTCCTGTCAGCTCGATGAAAACAGAGGTTAAATTAAAAGACCCGTCCAGACCAGACGGATCTAATCCAGACACAAAAACGTCTTTATTGATTTATGATGCTCTCACGGGTCGATTCACACCTCTGGAGTGAATTCAGGACCTCCATGTGATCCAGACTCACAGGTTACCACGGTGACGAGAAGTGATGTCTGTGTATCAGAAGAAGAAAGAATGAAGGATTTTAAAGTTAAAAAGAAAATGAACAGTTCAGTAAGAAAAAGTTTCCCACGTTGTGACGTTCTTGTTGGTCTCTGACAGAACATGTTCAGAGGATTCCAGGTGATGGGTCAGGTCTTCCTGGTAAAACCACTTCAGGATCATCTTCATCACCCCACAGGTCAGGACTGTAGTGGGCCGGTCCAGAACCCGCCGTCCTTGTGGGTCAGGATGTGGTTTTTGGACGTCCCTGGACCAGGAGTGGTCCTGAAGGCAGCTGATGCTGGACTTGTCTGCCACCAGAACTCTGACCCCAGCCTGGACCAACACACTGATCCGTAGAGGAGAAACCTGAATCCTTCAGTCAGATTGAATCAGTTCCTGTCAAACTGGATCCTCAGAACCTCTCTGGTCCTCTCAGACTCATGGATTCTGCTGTTGGACCAAATCTGGATGAACTGACTTAATGAGCTGCTGGAATAAAGATATCAAATGAATCAATAAAGCTGATGAGACAAAAACATGAACTACAGTTCAATTAGTGAAGAATCCTGAAACCTGTGAGCCCTGGTACCAGGTCCAGACGCAGGTCCCACACAAACTAGCTTCACCGCCAATACAAGCTGTACATCTGTCTGACGGGATGAAAGTCAGCCAAAAGACGGGAACTACAGTTACTACACAACACCAACAACAAGCAGAGTTTTATTTATGTGACGTTGTGCGGGGTTCTGTGGGCCGTCAATGGCCCGGGGGCCAGAGGTTCCCCACCCCGGAGCTAGAGGTCTGGAGGGGTACTTTAATCACTTTATGTTTTATTGTGTCCACATCTAACAGGATGTTACAGCTGATGGCTGATCTGATACAGCCTGTAGTCACTGAGTCAGACTCTTATTGTGTAGGAGACGTCTCAGGGCTGGTCAACCCGTTTGTGATGAAACCAGACCAGCTCCTCTCTGGTTCCTGGATACACTCGTTTTTATTAACAGCTCCTCTCCTCCCGCCACCAGAACCCATCAGAGAGTGAATGTCAGCTCTGAGCGGGTGGAGGGGAGGGTGGGGTTTATTGAAATGGCCTCCTCTTCCAGCCGGCCACCAGGGAGCTGTTGAATGAAACCATCTCCTGAGGATCCCTTAAACGCCTCGAGTCGTGTTCTCCTCGGCGAGGAGAGGAGAGGATGACGCGTCACATTATTCAGCCAGGTGACGGGGGGGAGGGAGGGGGGGACTTCAAAGTCTGAGCAGATCCACCGTGTCCCCCAGGACTGAGACACGTCTCCTCACTCAAACTGAGAGGCGTCACACGGTGGATCAGCGGTTGGCTCCCCAGCCCCCCTCAGTGGATTCCCCAAACCTCAGGTTTCCTGGAGCTGAAACTTTAAATTGGCTCCAGGATGTCGGTCACGTCTCTGAGCTGTCAGGTTTCCTCCAGCTGACCGCAAACGGAGCCAGGAATTAACCCGGTTCTTAAAAACCCTCCAGTCACATTCAGACTCCTCAGGTCTGAAACCATAACGGATCAAAGCAGACCCGTCGCCTTCCAGCCTCCATCTTGGTTCTACAGATTCTACTGGACCCTTTGGATGATTCAGGTTAACGTCAGTCCCCCACATAAACTGACCCCAGATCAGAAACCGGACTTTAAATCAACATCTCAATGAAGAAATAAAAGCTTCTGTCTTAACTCAACGTCCCTCAGGTCACACTCTCAGGATCTGAAAACAGCAACAAGATTCAAAGAGAAAATGATTTAATTCAAAATAAAATCAAGAACATGTTTTCTGATGAGCCAATCAGAAGTGAGCCACTGGTCTCAGGTCAGATCCTTCTTATTTAGTGAAATACTTCCTGTAGTTTTTGATGCACTGAACATGACAGACACATGAAGTCATTATTAATGTATAAGCTGTTAATTCGGTTTTCATTAGATTAGTTTCATGTTGTTGTTTTTTTTATAATTTATTGGACTAAAATCTCGTGGATCTGATGACAGAAACAACTTTCATTTCCAGCAGGAAAACAGAACATTAGTTTCAGTCGACCAATCAGGTCAAAGCCCTAAACCAGCTGACGTCTGGTTCGGTTTTATGTAATCGGACCCAAAGAGAGACCAACCAGAACCTCTTCCCACCCCTCTCCTCCTCCCCTTCTCCTCTTGTTATCTCTCCACTCGACCGTGACTCGTCTCGCAGCGTTCAGGCGCTCCGTCTGTTGCCCTTGGATGATGGATGGGGTGATGGACGCTCGGTTGCCACGGTAATTTGATGGATGGTTTAACAACTCGTACTGGTGCCCACAGAGAGCCCACAATCACTGAAAGCCTCTGGGCGCTCGCGGGTCCTTGACTCTTAGATCAACAGCCGCTGCTCGGCCGGGTAGCAAACACACACCGACCTGCGCTGCCGTGTCCACGCGTCCAATCAGAAGTCGGACAGACGAGGTGAGACGGCCGGTGAACCCGAGCGAGGACACGAGCCTCTATGACAACGTCAACAAGAAAAAAGAGCAGTTTGTTGACTTCAGAGGAAGCAGGGGCAGATCAGAAATGACTGAGTTTTAGTTTGATTGTTCAAATTTCATAAAGATACTCGGGAAACAGGAAGTAGTCCTCTGACCGGAGGTGTTACAGTAGATTTTATTATATAATTTCAAACAGAGTTTTATTATTGGAACTAAAATAAAAGCAGCTGTTTTGACAGAGTCCTAAATGTTCCATTAAACTCCGACTGGACTGTAGAGACGGGCAGACTGGGACCAATAACAGGACTACAACTGGACTGTCTCTCTCTAAAGACGGGAGTTGGTTTATGTTGGAAATTTGAGCAAAAACTAAAAACAATTTGGTTTTTAATGCCCAAGACGGCGTTCAGGACAGAGGTGGAGAAATCGTCTCAGAAAACATACTGACCACCAACATCAACAGACCAGAGAACTAATCATGGACGTCTGAACTAAGAGGAAGGACCTCCTCCTGATCCATGAGAACAGGTGGAAACCGTCACCACCTTCAGATTTCTGGGTACTCACCTCTCAGCAGGCCAGTCCTGGACGTGCTGCACCACGGCTCTGATAGAGAAAGCTTCCAGTGTGTCCTCAGGAGGAACAACGTGGACATGAAGCTGCTGCTTCTTCATACTGACACGCTCAGGAGGTTAAATCCTCTTGAAACTCTGGTGACAGGGCGAGCCCCTCACAGCTTGTTTAAAAGACCAACATCTGTCATCACAGTGCACATGTGCAACACACAACAATAGAAACACACGGGGCACGAAGCCCAGAGCCCCAAACTCAGACCATCCATGAATATCACACGTGGCGTTACGTTTACGTTCTGTGGAAAAGCAGAGCTCCTCCATAGTGCTGATTAGCGACTAAGATAAAACGACTATTTTAAGTAGATTTTTTCATGATTTCCATTTTTGTATTTTCAAGAAATGAACACTGGCGAGTGACCCTCTGTTTACAATGTTATGTATAAAAATGTTTTATTGAATTAGATTAAATTGTATTTCTAATGTGAATGTTTGTGCTACAGTATGTTATTAATATTGTATTTATTAATACAGTATTTTAATATTGATCAAAGTCAGTCATCAAGTTTTTACAACATTAAAAATCTAAACAACATGTAAACAATGTGTTTGGATTAAAAGGACCACACCGATTCTGACCATTTAATCAGGAGGTTGAAGGATCTGGACGTTTCTTGTGACTTCGAGAGATTTTATTACCGTTTGGGTCAAAACTAGGAAAACATTTGGACATTTCTGAGAGACGTCCTTTACCTTTTTGAACAATAATTTCATTTTAATAGATTTTTTTTTCCAACACCTAAATGTTGAAGCGGTCTTTAATCATTTTAAAATCCTGAAGTGACCCGAGGTTTGATGTGACCTTTACTGAATGGTAATGTGACATTTGGTGTCATTATGGACGTTTATGGGACATTCCTAAAAGACCCGGAGAGACGCTAGCGTTGGTTCAAATGAAGGATGAAGGCCTGCTGCTCAAGTATGGAGAGCCAAAAGCAACACAATTTAATAAATAAACAATAAGGCATTAAATAATTATTTAAATGTATCAAAAAAAAAGATTGAATTTATTTAAAAACTCAATTATTTCATGATTTCATTATTTCTTTTTATTTATGGAACATTTAGTTGTTCATTTTGAACAATTTATGACACATTTAAAAAATTATTAAATGCTTTCTTTTATTATTTTTGTTTTTATGAGCAAATACTGTTTGCTGTTTTAAACACCTGGGGACTACTTACTGTGGCGGATTAATCCACACATGGATTCAGATTCTGTGATTGGGTTAGAGGCCAGGTCACCCACTGAGATCATGTGTTTCCATGACACGCCTACCTCTAGTAACACCTGAAGTGATGACTTGGTTTAACGACGGGACGCTGCTGTCGGGTGTTTGATCGGATGCTTCTCCTCCGTCTCGTTAAAAAGCAGCTGCTCACGTTCAGGTTTAGCGATTAGCTGCTAAGACAAACACCAAGCAGCTGCCAGCTGAAGTGACAGGAAGTGAAGGAATAACGAGCTAAACGGGGGAAGATGGAGGATTTTATTGGATGACGACCAGCTCAGTGGGTCATCCCACTCCGTTTGTTTGGATTCTGTCGCTCTTTAATCCTCCCTGAAGGGGAAACGTCTCATTACGGGAACAGGGATGCTTACAGAGGAGCATTACGATACCAGACAAAAGAGCGACAGCTGTTTATGAGGGAGGATGAAAGAGAAGAACAATCGTCTCTGAGCCGACAATAAAACCTGGAAAAGTCCCAGACTCACCGACTCCTGAAGATGGAAACAACTCTTTAAGTCCTGTCATCCCATTACAGACAGAGCTCATCTCTCATTGATTCTAGTTTTTAAACTTTAAAGCTGCTGATGTCGTCCTACAGCTGCTGTTAAAGTGTCTCTAAGCCATTTCCTGATTCGTTAGCTGCTCTGCACAACCAGCTTTGTGGTGGAGGTTCAGTCAGTAGAGCCGCTGCATGTGACGCACCTGGCTGGATTTTTATCAGTCACTTCTTTTCTGTCATTTCATGACAAATCCCGTCGATGCACGTCCTCTCTAGGAGTAACGGGGAGTTCTGTGGGAGTTTAGGCTTTGATTCTGTGATCAGGGCTGACAGATCACACCTATATGAACAGTCATTTATCTGATCAAACTAAATGTTACTAAGCTACAACCAGTTTAAGTAGGGGTGCACCGATTCTGATTTTAAGGGTCGATACCAGTTTTAGATATTTGTTCAGTGGTGACCTGAAGAACACCTAGCAGAGCAGATATTCTTAGATTTATAGTCAAGTGTGTTTCTTTATGATGAATTGCTGGGATGTTAATATTAGAGAGTCACGTAAAAATTCTATATAAAGCTCAATTCAACATTACTCATCCTGTTTATTTAGATCACTTTGCAGAACATCTTTATATAGAAGCTACCAGTCACCAGGTCTGACCGCTCAGTCCAGCAAACGGACTTCAGGATGTTTGTGATCATTTCTTTATTTTAAGATAACGCCTCACAGGTGTGTAACCGTCGGTAAAACAGACTTCATCTCAAGTAGAACCCGTTCATAAAGCCATCAGTTGTTTATATAAATGTGTTGATGCAGCACTTTTATGCTGAAAATGACTTACTAACTGTCCCCGTGACACACTCTGAGCAGTGAAGTCAGTTTGTCTCAGTGATTTTTTTAAACCGTAAATTATCCAAATAATTTGATGAATCACTTCAGCCCCGTTAGAAACCATCACTAGCAATACCAAATATGGTAAGTTCCTTCAGAATAAGAGCCTTCAAGGTAATCAGAGACTGGGGAAACTTGTATTCTGCCACTTCTAGTTTCGTGACTCTGATCCAGAATCAAAGTAAAACAAATTATTTTTTAAAATGTCTTTAAAAAACTCCCCAAACTCAAAAAGCTTCGGATGAAATGTGAGGGAATGATTTGTCTCTTTTTCCAGACTTCTTCTTTAGGAACCATCAGAAGCATCGTATTAATAAAGTTTGTGAATATTAATGTTCCGTCTCTCTGACGTGAAGTAAAAACTGATTTGTGGAGATGAATTTGCATCATTTACAGACTAAACCCTTTCTGTGACTTCAGCTCGTCGACTGAAGCTCTGCGGTTCTGAGGATGAATGTTTCCGTTTCATCTGTGAGGAAGAGGACAGAGGAAGGTTTTATTTGTCCTCCGTCTCATAAAGCCGCTCCTTTCAGAGGTTTGAAGGAGGAGGATTAATGTTTCTGTCAGAGGAAGCTGCTCCACAAACAGACAGCAGCGTCTGCGATGCCTTCAGGCTAAAACAAGGATTTTAATATGAGAGTGAAGCTGTAACAGAGACACACACAGCGAATCCAGCAACTGTTCACAAATAAAAAAACACGCTGCTTCCTGGATGGTGTTCATGTCCTGATCGTCTGTAAATAGAAGCTCATCCTGGTTCCTATCAGCCGTTCTGCTGATGTGAGCGTGTCTCCATAAATTATCATGGAGCAGCAGAATGTTGGAGCAGAGAGAATCCATTCAGTCAACAGAGAGGTGACGTTTTGATCATCCTGACTGCCGATCACGTCGATATCAAGTCTTCTTCACAGTTCTCTGCTCGGAAAACGAGACCCCAACTGAAATTTAACACTTCTGTCAGCTTTTATGGAAAACCAAACGATCTTCACACACAGTTTTCTTTCCTCCTCTGATAGAATATTAAATATGTTCCTTTTCCCTTCATCTTATCTGGTTAAGAACAGTGGACCAGATCTCCACCCTTAGAGAAGATCATGGGGGCTTGGTTCTCTGGTCTACAGGACTGGAAAAACAGGTGAAAGGAAAAACAGTGGAGGAGTTCAAACATCTTGTTCTCTAGTGATGATGGAACAGAGAAAGAGGGACCGACGGATCGGGGCTTCGTCTTCAGTCATGAGGGCGTCGCTCTGATCTGTGGTGGTGAAGATGAAGTCGAAAGGCAAAGCTCTGATTTACTGGTCTATCTATGTTCCAACAGTCTTAGAGATGAGGAGCTCCATCATCTGGGTGGAGCACAGACTAGAGACGCTGCTCCTCCTCATCAAAAGGACTCAGCTGAGGTAGTTCAGGAATCTGATCAGGATGCTTCCAAGTTGCCTTCCTCCAGGGGTTTTCAGGACACGTCTCACTGGGGGGACGCCAAAGGAAAGACCCAGGACTCACTGGAGGGATTATGTATCCTCTCTGGTCTGGGAACGCCTTGGGCTTCCCCAAAAGGAGCTGAGGAGAGAGATCTGGGCCTCCCTCCTGGACCTGACGATGGATGGATGGATGGATGGATGGATGGATGGATGGATGGATGGATGGATGGATGGATGGATGGATGGATGGATGGATGGATGGATGGATGGATGGATGGATGATCTGACTCATATTGAACATTTTCTCTCAGTAAAATGTTTATACAGTAATTCTGTACTTTTTAAAGTAAACCGATTCAGAAACAGTTCAGGATCCTTTCATCTCTTTGTTACACTGAAGTCAAACAGATAACTCATCTGTTTGCAACAAAGAGAAAAAACTAAAGCAATGTTTCAGGTGGTCTCATTTTTCTCTCAGACATCCAAATGGTTTTTCTTTCTGCAGCATCCAGCTGTGCTGCAGGTCCAACGGGCCTCTGATGACAATAAAGCCTCCTGTGGGACTCTGCAGAGCAGAAACTCTACACTTTTAACCACCAGCGAGTGTTAGCTTCCCTCTCCATTTTCACTTCACCCCCTGAAGCCCGGGGCTGTTTTTTAGAAATGTCTCTCTTTAGAAAAACACTTTCTCCAATTCAGTCAGTAACAGCTCCACAACCGAGAGGCCAAAATGAACAACCTCGGCCTTAAAAACACCTGAGGGAACAGAAATACAGAAAGATCCAACAAAACACAGAAACGTGACGTTTTTACCTCAGCCCAATAAAAACAGAAAATTAGAGAAACCTCAACCTGAAACCTGGACTCCTGGTGAGGCAAAGGATTCTGATCAGCAAGAGTCTGATTATTAAATATCATCAGACAAACATCTCTGCCTCAAACAGGAACTCCTGTCCAGAAAAATGTTGCGTATAGAAACAGCTCTGTTTACAACTCAGCCTAAACCTCCATCAAGCACTTTTAAGGTGAGTTTTCTAGATTTTCCAGCTCCTCACATGATTTACACAAACAGTAGATAAATGACTGCTTCTCAGGCTCAACTCATTCATTTTATTTATTTCTTTGTTCTGGTTTCAGACAGAGACGCACCGGTTCTGGTTCTGAGGGCCGATCCTGATCACAGCTCTGACCTGCTAAAGAGAGGGGGTATCTCCTGATACCAGAACATGTTTAGATAACCTGGGGATGAAGATTTATGGAGTAAAAACGTTGAGATCTGTTAGCCTGAATGAGCTCTGAGTTCACAGAACGCTGCTTGGTGACGGCGAGTTCACTGACTGAAATAAATGTCAACCTCGTGAGTTTCAGACTGGCATGACATGTGAAAATAACATGAAAATAACACGTGAAATTCATGAAATAGACATGTTTTGTTTAGATTTATAATTAAAATGTGAATCTCACACATAAAAACATGTTAAATTAACATGTGAAGCACAGGTTCTGCACGTTTCCAGTGTGAATCTGGAACATGTGATTCCATGTTTTCACTTGGTTTGGTTTTACATTTTCAAGCGGATTTATCTGGAAATTGGCTGATGTCTGATCAGCAGAGTTTTGGTCAATCTCTAGTTGGTTTCAAGAATTTAAATCAAGGATTGAAGCACTTTCTAAACCCGAAAACCTTAAAACTCACGGATTCCAGGCCCCCTTCAGGACTCTGTGGGTGCTGACAGACTAAAGATCATCCCTTCCTGACGAGGCATGCTCCTCTTCCAGGCCGTCTGGTTCTGAGTCACGCTCGGGACTGTGAACCCGTCCAGGTGGTTCTGCTCCAGGAGACCGGTCCAATCTGGCGCTGCAGCCAAAGCTCCACTGGTTGATCCAGCTGCTGTGGGACACGTCGCTGACAGCCTGAATCTGAATCTGGACCTTCTGTATTCGTCTGTGACGAATGTGAAATAATGGATTCTTGTGTTTTGGTGAGTTAAAAATGGAAAGTACAGAAATAAAGATAAATCTGTTCATTAAGGAGCTAAGTTAAGCCTGACTGATTCCTCCCTGAAATCACAACACAGAGTCGGCGTGAGCGCGGCGAGGCTGGTGATGGGTATAAACGACCCAGATATGATTCGTCATTAAAACAGAATCTCGCCTAAATTATAATTCAGTAACAAGGAGACAAAAGGCTGTGTGTGTTGGAGAGCTGTCCTTGACTTTCTGGCAGACGAGATGGATGAGCTGTAATTACACCGATAGAGAGATGATGGGAGGAGAGGAAGGAGGAGAAACAAGGTCGTGAACGTCCTTGTGTGAGAACTTGGACTTGATTCTGTTTTAATGTTACAGCTGGAAATGGATGATAGCAGGTGAAACTATCAGCTGATTGGACTTTTAAACCAGAATGATGCTTCACTGGTTCCGGATGCTGAAAACCTGGAACCCAGCCAGGATGGTGTCGGTCCAGATGATCATGAAGCGGAACACGAGGAAGGTTGAGGTAAATGAAGTGTGAAACCCTAACAGGTAGAGCTGATTCTATGCAAACTTCAGGGCTCATCAACACATAAAAACTGATCAGAAATCAGCAGTAAAGACAATATTTTACATTAAATATAATGAAGTTCAATAATATTATCATTATTAACTTGAATGAGTTAAACATGTAGTTTCCCTCTGACATGAATAAAGTACTTTGATGTTTTTGATTAACAGTTCATTCACAAATACACTTCAACTCAAGTCCCACCAGTAGATGAATTCCTTCCAGGTTTCGGGTTTGGGAAATGTAAAATTTGAAGTAACATTTTAAATTTTATGGATGTTCTGGTTGGCCCTGCGATGGGCTGGCGACCCGTCCAGGGTGTCCCCCGCCTCTCGCCCCTTGACCGCTGGAGATAGGCACCAGCTCCCCCGCGACCCTCTGTGGAGGAATAAGCGGCTACAGAAAATGGATGGATGGATGGATGGATGGATGGATGTTCTGGTTGGTTAATGTCTCACTGACTCAGAGACATTAATGCTTGGACTCAAGATGTAATGGAAACATTCTTGTTGTGAAGCCATTGTTGTGTTAACTACTTCAGATTGTTGCCATAGAGACACATAAAAAAATTAATGATGACTGTGTTACTCTCTGAGGGAGATCTAGATTGCAAAACTCTTTGAACCATGTAGAATTAAATTCAGATTGTTCAACTAAATCTCCCGGCTGTCGAACCTTCAATCTCAAGGCTGTCGAACCTTCAATCTCAAGGCTGTCGAACCTTCAATCTCAAGGCTGTCGAACCTTCAATCTCAAGGCTGTCGAACCTTCAATCTCAAGGCTGTCAAACCTTCAATCTCAAGGCTGTCAAACCTTCAATCTCCTGGCTGTCGAACCTTCAATCTCAAGGCTGTCGAACCTTCAATCTCAAGGCTGTCAAACCTTCAATCTCCTTGCTGTCGAACCTTCAATCTCAAGGCTGTCGAACCTTCAATCTCAAGGCTGTCGAACCTTCAATCTCAAGGCTGTCGAACCTTCAATCTCAAGGCTGTCGAACCTTCAATCTCAAGGCTGTCGAACCTTCAATCTCAAGGCTGTCGAACCTTCAATCTCAAGGCTGTCGAACCTTCAATCTCAAGGCTGTCGAACCTTCAATCTCAAGGCTGTCAAACCTTCAATCTTCTGGCTGTCGAACCTTCAATCTCCAGGCTGTCGAACCTTCAATCTCCAGGCTGTCGAACCTTCAATCTCAAGGCTGTCAAACCTTCAATCTCAAGGCTGTCAAACCTTCAATCTCAAGGCTGTCGAACCTTCAATCTCAAGGCTGTCAAACCTTCAATCTTCTGGCTGTCGAACCTTCAATCTCAAGGCTGTCAAACCTTCAATCTCAAGGCTGTCAAACCTTCAATCTCAAGGCTGTCAAACCTTCAATCTCCAGGCTGTCGAACCTTCAATCTCAAGGCTGTCGAACCTTCAATCTCAAGGCTGTCAAACCTTCAATCTTCTGGCTGTCGAACCTTCAATCTCCAGGCTGTCGAACCTTCAATCTCCAGGCTGTCGAACCTTCAATCTCAAGGCTGTCAAACCTTCAATCTCAAGGCTGTCAAACCTTCAATCTCAAGGCTGTCGAACCTTCAATCTCCAGGCTGTCGAACCTTCAATCTCCAGGCTGTCAAACCTTCAATCTTCTGGCTGTCAAACCTTCAATCTCCAGGCTGTCGAACCTTCAATCTCCTGGCTGTCGAACCTTCAATCTCCTGGCTGTCGAATCTTCAATCTCCAGGCTGTCAAACCTTCAATCTCCTTGCTGTCGAACCTTCAATCTCCAGGCTGTCGAACCTTCAATCTCCAGGCTGTCTAACCTTCAACCTCCAGGCTGTCGAACCTTCAACCTCCTTGCTGTCGAACCTTCAATCTCCAGGCTGTCGAACCTTCAACCTCCTTGCTGTCGAACCTTCAATCTCCAGGCTGTCGAACCTTCAATCTCCTGGCTGTCGAACCTTCAATCTCCTGGCTGTCGAATCTTCAATCTCCAGGCTGTCAAACCTTCAATCTCCTTGCTGTCGAACCTTCAATCTCCAGGCTGTCGAACCTTCAATCTCCAGGCTGTCGAACCTTCAATCTCCAGGCTGTCGAACCTTCAATCTCCAGGCTGTCGAACCTTCAATCTCCAGGCTGTCGAACCTTCAATCTCCTGGCTGTCGAACCTTCAATCTCCAGGCTGTCGAACCTTCAATCTCCAGGCTGTCTAACCTTCAACCTCCAGGCTGTCGAACCTTCAACCTCCTTGCTGTCGAACCTTCAATCTCCAGGCTGTCGAACCTTCAACCTCCTTGCTGTCGAACCTTCAATCTCCTTGCTGTCAAACCTTCAATCTCCTTGCTGTCGAACCTTCAACCTCCAGGCTGTCGAACCTTCAATCTCCTGGCTGTCGAACCTTCAATCTCCAGGCTGTCGAACCTTCAATCTCCAGGCTGTCGAACCTTCAATCTCCTGGCTGTCGAACCTTCAATCTCCAGGCTGTCGAACCTTCAATCTCCTGGCTGTCGAACCTTCAATCTCCAGGCTGTCAACCCTAGAGTTCCTTGTTAGATTATGAAGTAAATCACTAACAACACAAGTTGATAACAGTTTTTAAATTAAGTTCCCAATAGCTGAGGTTTATTTCTAGTATCATCCAAAACAGTTTGGAAACTGTAGTCAGAGCTAGTCTTAACAAAAAAATTGAAGTTCAATAAGACAAATTCCTTTTCGGTTACTAAAACCAGCAAAAGAATTTAAAACATGTAGCTGCTGTTGAACCTCAAAGGAAAGATGGGAGAAATAGAGGAATTTGTTGGGATGTCAGGAAAAGAGAAAGTGCTTCAACAAGGATCCAACCACCTCTACAGTGAGTAGCAGTGCCGCTACCTGGTGTATATCATATTGTGCATCAGTTATGCGTGGCTCATGATACAGATAATATTCTAATATTGTAACTTTCTGATAGTTATCCACTAGAGATTGAAATGATTCATCGCTTCTATCTGAGACTAGGACATGTTTCACTTTTATTCACTGAACTTAAATCGTTTCCAACAAACCATCAGAAATCCAAATTAAAAGCACAAGTTGTTTTCCTGTTAGTTCCTTGGCTAAGTGACGTTTGGTCAGTTTCTCCTCATGTGTGTTTTTTTAATCCTTCCCCCATCCTAAAGAGGGGGTGGTCCAAGGTTTTCTGAGCTACAGGACAAATAAAATATAATTCTGGGTCATTTCAATCAGAAGCCTGCCTCAGGAAACAAATTCAACTAGACCCTGAAAGAATCATTTAAAACAACTTGGCAGCGATTCGACTCCACTCTGGCTCAGACTTCACCTTCCCAATCGGATCACACAATCCAGATGGGAAATGGGATGTAATGAAGCTATGAGGACCCAGATAGAGGCTAATTAATTATCTCTTATCTTAAAACAGCTAAGGTGGTATCTTTAGTTCACATCTTAATCACTGTGTCACCTTGAGATAACGAATGTTTCTGCTTCCTTAAATCTTCTGCAGATGTTTAACTGGGATCTCTACCTTTAGACCTCTGAGAACTCAAGAGTGTCGATGAGCTAAAGAAAGTCGCTCATGTGGTTCTGAGAGGGTCCAATCATCAGTAGAGACTCAGTAAATGCAGTGGTTTTATATAGTGTCTAGAGGGGAATTACGCTAAAGATTTTACCTGGAACCAGCCACTGGGGGTGCTCAGTTTGTTATTCAGTATAAGAAATGTTGGTGCTCATAACAAACATGTCAATAACAATCAGTTATTGATCTACAGTAAGGACCACATCCACTGGTGACATCACTCTAATAGAACAACCCAAACATCTATTTAAGGCTCTGATTATCAGACTCCAGACTTTAGAACAGGAGAAGTCGAGGACGCCCTCCAAACAGCTGATTCTAAAACAGGTGAGTCATTTCTAACCCAGCGGGTGTCTTAGTGAGACCTGTAATCAGGACAAAATATAAACAATAATTTAATGTTTCCTACTGAGTTTCAACACAGCTGAACAGGAAGCTTCATCCTACAAAGGTGAGAGCAGCTGAGATGAACGGGTCGAACAAATAAATCACCTAGAGCAGGCTGTAATAACTCCATCACCACCCCAGAGGTCAGAGGTCGGCATTATTAAGCTGCTCTACAGACTTCAGGTCAAACTTTGACCCGTTTTAAATTCACGGTGTAAAATCTAATTCAGCAAAACATCAACAAGTTGGCAGCATTCAGCGATACACACCAACAACAGGAGCAGCTTAATTCCTCCAAATCCAACCTGTCACTCATCCCTCACTCCTCTCCTCCTGGAGGTTTCAAATCTGAAGCCATTATTCCCCAATCAGAGCTTAATTATGTCAATTATCGTGTGATGATAACGACTGCGGCTCAGATTTCTGGTTTTAGCCCCAGAGAGGAGGGCTGATTGATGTGAAAGGCGGTTAGAGACAACAGGCTGATGCGTCTGCTAGTCACACGGGTTTCATCAGGAAGACTGGAGACAAACATGAGTCCCACCAGAGAGACGAGTCCAAACGACAGAGACGAGGAGAAAGACGGCAACAGAATCAACAACATGCTGTTTGGTTTCCAGCGAGGCAGCTGAGTGACAAACACGTTGAAGGGATTTCAAAACAAAATCACAAAAAGGAAGAAACGAAGATCAAAGAGTGGTTCGGAGATCAGAAAGTTCTGGTACTGACCGTCACGCCGCTGTCGGTCTGCGTCTCCCTGTAGGTGAAGTTGCACACGGCCCAGGCCAGGTAGTATGTGGACATGCGCGGCGTCCGGCCAAAGCGATTGGTCACCCAGCCGTCCTCATCTGACAGCCAGCTGCTCTCCACCGGCATGTTGGACAGAGAGGTGTATTGTGGGTCATGGCGAAGAGTCAGGGAGAACGTTGCCTTGTAGACGGGCTCGTCGAAACAGGGGAAGGCCTTCCGGGCATGGATTGGACTGAACTGGGTCACAGCCAGGTACCTGAGCAAATAAAGAACATTATTATAACCAAAAATAACAAGATGGACAAAAATATATGTAAAGAAAAGAAACGGAACTTTAAGAGAATGTTTGGGTTGTTCTTTTAGTTATTTATCTACAGTAAGAACCAATAACAGGAACCAGAGAACCAATAACAGGAACCAGAGCACCAATAACAGGAACCAGAGAACCAATAACAGGAACCAGAGCACCAATAACAGGAACCAGAGCACCAATAATAGGAACCAGGGCACCAATAACAGGAACCAGGGCACCAATAACAGGAACCAGGGCACCAATAACAGGAACCAGAGAACCAATAACAGGAACCAGAGAACCAATAACAGAGGCCAGAGAACCAATAACAGGAACCAGAGAACCAAAACCAGGAACAAGAGAACCAATAACAGGAACCAGAGAACCAATAACAGGAACAAGAGAACCAATAACAGAGGCCAGAGAACCAATAACAGGAACCAGAGAACCAATAACAGAGCCAGAGAACCAATAACAGGAACCAGAGCACCAATAACAGGAACCAGAGCACCAATAACAGGAACCAGAGCACCAATAACAGGAACCAGAGAACCAATAACAGGGGCCAGGGTTCTCACAGTCTGAGTTTGTTATTTAATTTTAGTTTAATAAACATTTTTCCTTTATAATAATCTGATTTTGGGTGATTTTTTAAATTCAACTCCAGTAACTGAACTGGACCAAAGACCTGGATCTCTCTGGTCTGACCTGGTTCAGTAGAGATCCTGAACCTGCATGAGAACATTTGTTTTAGCAGCCAGTTTTTCAGAAACGGGCTCTAACACAACTCAGTTTTATAGTAAAGTTTGTGTGTGAAAATCATTTTTATTTACAAGATTTAAAATTCTGTTGTGTATATCATAAAGAAATTCTCTGCCTTTAATTCTTTATAAATTCCTTAAGTTTTCCTGAATACAAGTTTTTTTTTTTGCTATAAATTACAGGTTTGTGTTCTCCAACTCAGATTTAGTTCTATTACTTTAAAATTTCTTCTCTTTTTATCTTGTAAAGACTTCCTCTGCTTTCAGCAGCAGAGCTTTCTTTCTCTTCTTTCAATCTCTTCCCGTCACCCTCTCTCCCTTTAATCTAAGGTCTGTGTCAATATGTCTGATACCTGGGTGGATCCGAGCCGTAATCATCACCTCCACAAGGGAAAAATACTTTTTTTCTTCTTTTTTTCTAGTTTTGACACAGACAGAATAAAAAAATGTATCTGTTTGTGCCTTTTCCTCTACAGCTGCTTGGTGTTTGGCTTTATGTTTTTTTTAGCAAAATTTATTTCTCATCAGATTCCATTTAAATTGAACATTCCCTTTTCTTCTTTGAGATTTTAAACGACATAAGTGATTAAGATAAATCAGCGTTATAGAAAATACCTCTGTTGTAGGAACTGCACCAAACACCAAACAAAGAGACTTAATATTCAAAGTCATACAGAACAATCCACATATCCATCAAACATAATGATATATTCTCTCTGAAGAGCTTCGACACACACACATTAGAGGCCGGAGTGACACAGACGTCAGGATAAATGACACAAAAAGCTGCTAATGTAACACTATGAATATCTTCTAAAGGAAAGCAGCTGAGAGGCATCATTATCACCGTCTGGGTAAAAACGTCGACCTGTGTGACTCCACTCACTTCCATCCAGGTGGATCAGAACATTTTAGACCTCACACAGAACATGTAGCAGGAACCTGAGCAAGCAGAACCCAAACCTGACATCAAACCCACTAACCTGTTTCTTTAACTATAAACACAAAGATGCTGTTTGGAAGGTTTGCAGGAAGAAACAGAACATGGCAGCACATGAATTCAGGAACAATTAGACCACAGCGGACATTTTACCCATAATGCACAGCAGCAGGTTTAGGGTTGGTTGTTAAAATGGTACGACATGATTGACGGTGTTGCTTAGAACAGCCATTTTAACCTGGTTGTGTAAATACTTTACTTATGTTTATGTCTGAAGAGTGGACTTCCTGTTCACTCTTCTTCTGCTGCCATTCCACTGGACATGATGGACAACCCTGAGCATCCTTCTTTATATGACAATAACTCAGTGTCTTCAGTCAGAAGCTTCTTCAGATCCACCTCAACACAGAAGATCCTTCCTGTCCACAGATAGAACTTGACAGAACCATCCTTTGAGAACAAGTGTAAAACATCTAATATCCTGAGTATTTCTTAAAGCTGATAGATGGAGTATATTTCTCTGTATCAAAGTTTTCTAAATGTTTTAAATGATATTTCAGGTCTAAACTATGATCTATGGTTGAGTTCCACAACATTCTGATGAAGACCCTCCTTCCTCCTATAGACCCCTTTGAATTATTTCTGGCCACCAAACTTTTTCAACCAATAAAATTCAAATTTCTGCATTGTCGGCTGTCAGTCAACGTGCACACGCTTCATGCAAACCTGTAGCAGTAGAGGGCGCTCTCGTACAGGACGCTCTGTATCTTTCTCTGTGTGTTAAGGGGGTGTTTGTTGTTGTTGTTGCTCCAGTTTCTTTCAAACATCATTTTAATTTGGGATCATTTTTCCCTCCAAACGTCCTCCTTTACTCATCCCAGACTCAGCTGAATCCCGTACCTGTAGCTGAATGGATACATTTATTTTCCAGAATCTGTGTTTCTGTATTTTTCTCTGCCTGAAGTCAAAACCTGATAAAGAAACAGGATTTTTTTCACCCCCCGGGTTAGAATATATATTTAAACATCTGCAGGGGGCAGATCCATCACACCTGACTTCAAATCACAATGTGTTCACTTTACTCTGAAAACAAGAACTCTAAACTTTTCTTTCTGCTTTAAGTCAACTTGATCCTCCCTGAGGGGGGAATTTATTTACAACCAGCAGCTATTAATAGATAAACATGGAAACCATGAAGAACAACAACCTGAACACGGTTAATGAGGCGGATCGCTGCAGGAAGAAACCACCTCTGAATGATTGTTTCACTAAATCATCTCATAAAAGTTCATTATTTTGGTTTAAACCCAGTTTTTAGCTCCAGTTTCAAACCGATTCTGGTTCCGAGGGCTGATGCTGATCTCTGAACAGCTCTGACCTGCTGATACTGAAATAAGTTTCACATTCATATTGTTTCATGTGTAGACGATGTCTGCTGTGTCTGTGGTGGTTTTTTTAGATTTACTGAGCTTATTATCAGTCAGTGAAAGTAGCACGCCTCGCCCTTTAAATGGGCGTCATCGTGTCAAACAAATGATCAGCTGGAAAAAGGAAAACTGTGATTTATTAGCAGAGGCCTCATGAAGACTTTAATGTGGACTGTTGTTTTAAAAAAACTGAATCTCTAAACTTTCACTTTCAAGGCTGAATATTATTCATCCAATAGAAATGATCATTAATTCTGACTATAGCTGAGTTAATTCTACACTTTTTGACACGCAACACGAGGTATCAGGTTACATGAAGCTTCTGACTCTTCTCCATCAGGCTGAATGTTGGACTGACCACCAGCCTGATGGTTGGTTCATCGTCTGACTCTCAGCCTGAGAGATGATTCATTAACCATCTGAGAGGAGAAACGTTGGAACCAATCAGAGCCCAGCCTGGTTTAATTAAATATTTAATTAAACCTATAAGAAATCCCATCAGTCAGTGAGAAGCAGGACCAGCAAAGGTCAACATGTTTGTTGTTGTTGACTGACGCTGAGAGCTTTTTATCACAGGTCAACAGAAGCTGTTTCCTCTGACTTTAACCCAAACAGCACCAGATGTCTGAATCAGAGCCGCCTTAAATCGCCCATGAAATGAACCTTAATTCAATTCATCACATCGTCGTTTGTCTGAAATAATCTGCTGAGAGTTCCGACGTCTGGAGCTGAAGTTTAGCTCGCTCGGCTCCAGACTCGGAGTAAATCCTTCCGGAACGCGTGACGCCGTCATGAAGAAGGGTTTTGTTGAAGTCTTTTTACCTTCAGAACATATCAAAGCAGGAATTTAAGGTGGAGTTGGAGTTCTGGGGGTTGGAGGATAATCCTGAGGAGTCGGAGCTGACGATCGTCAGCCGGCAGGCGGAGACGCTTTCAGAACTCTGTTCTTAGTTTTCAGCTGAGAGACGGGTCTGATAATCCACAATAAACAGGAGACTTCCTGTTTGACTCTGATTGGTTTAATCCGAGCTGAGCGCCGCTACACTCGTCTGTCAGGTGTCTGACACGAGCTGAAGCTCCAGGAAATAATCCCTCTGGACTTCCTCTCAGTTTAGGCTTATGGAGAGATGAAAGAAAAGAGCAAGAACAGGTGGAGGGAGAGACAGAGAGAAAAGAAGGATGGAGGGAAACATGGAACAGAGAAGAAGGATGGATAAGGTGAAGAAAATTCTCCTGAAACTTTATCGTTTAGTTCATGAAAAAGTTTTAAATAATTTCAATCAGGAAAAAAAATCTGATTTAAAGGTATGGTCAGGAGGGAGGAGGTCAGGTTAGGGAGAAAGGAAGCAGGACATGAGGAGGTAGGAAATGAGGAGGTAGGAGATGGAAGAAGGACATGAGGAGGTAGGAAATGAGGAGGTAGAAGATGGAAGAAGGACATGAGGAGGGAGGAAATGAGGAGGTAGGAGATGGAAGAAGGACATGAGGAGGGAGGAAATGAGGAGGTAGGAGATGGAAGAAGGACATGAGGAGGTAGGAGATGGAAGGAGATGGAAGCAGGAGATGAGGAGGTAGGAGATGAGGAGGTAGGAGATGAGGAGGTAGGAGATGAGGAGGCAGGATATGAGGAGGTAGGAGATGAGGAGGTAGGAGATGAGGAGGTAGGAGATGAGGAGGTAGGAGATGAGGAGGTAGGAGATGAGGAGGTAGGAGATGAGGAGGCAGGAGATGAGGAGGCAGGAAATGAGGAGGTAAGAGATGGAAGAAGGAGATGGAAGCAGGAGATGAGGAGGCAGGAGATGAGGAGGCAGGAGATGAGGAGGCAGGAGATGAGGAGGTAGGAGATGAGGAGGCAGGAGATGAGGAGGTAGGAGATGAGGAGGCAGGATATGAGGAGGTAGGAGATGAGGAGGTAGGAGATGAGGAGGTAGGATATGAGGAGGTAGGAGATGAGGAGGCATGATATGAGGAGGTAGGAGATGAGTGGTAGGAGATGAGGAGGCAGGAGATGAGGAGGTAGGAGATGAGGAGGTAGGAGATGAGGAGGCAGGAGATGAGGAGGTAGGAGATGAGGAGGCAGGAGATGAGGAGGTAGGAGATGAGGAGGCAGGAGATGAGGAGGCAGGAAATGAGGAGGTAAGAGATGGAAGAAGGAGATGGAAGCAGGAGATGAGGAGGTAGGAGATGAGGAGGTAGGAGATGAGGAGGCAGGAGATGAGGAGGTAGGAGATGAGGAGGTAGGAGATGAGGAGGCAGGAGATGAGGAGGTAGGAGATGAGGAGGCAGGAGATGAGGAGGTAGGAGATGAGGAGGCAGGAGATGAGGAGGCAGGAAATGAGGAGGTAAGAGATGGAAGAAGGAGATGGAAGCAGGAGATGAGGAGGTAGGAGATGAGGAGGTAGGAGATGAGGAGGCAGGAGATGAGGAGGTAGGAGATGAGGAGGTAGGAGATGAGGAGGCAGGAGATGAGGAGGTAGGAGATGAGGAGGCAGGAGATGAGGAGGTAGGAGATGAGGAGGCAGGAGATGAGGAGGCAGGAAATGAGGAGGTAAGAGATGGAAGAAGGAGATGGAAGCAGGAGATGAGGAGGTAGGAGATGAGGAGGTAGGAGATGAGCAGGCAGGAGATGAGGAGGTAGGAGATGAGGAGGCATGATATGAGGAGGTAGGAGATGAGTGGTAGGAGATGAGGAGGCAGGAGATGAGGAGGTAGGAGATGAGGAGGTAGGAGATGAGTGGTAGGAGATGAGGAGGCAGGAGATGAGGAGGTAGGAGATGAGGAGGCAGGAGATGAGGAGGTAGGAGATGAGGAGGTAGGAGATGAGGATTTCCATCCATCCATCCATTTTCTGTAGCCGCTTAGTCCTCCACAGAGGGTCGCGGGGCAGCTGGTGCCTATCTCCAGCGGTCAAGGGGCGAGAGGCGGGGGACACCCTGGACGGGTCGCCAGTCCATCGCAGGAGATGAGGATTTATGTCCCTAAAATCTTCATCTTCTGACTTTAAAGTAAATAAAAGTTAGTTAACCTCTGTGTGACTAAAAATAAAACCTGATGACTGATTTTCTAATATTTGTTCCTGTTTCTGGTTAATAAAATGTTTAATGAAGAATGATGCTTTTACTTTATGTTTTATTTAAATGAGTTGATGAAATCTTCTCAGATTTATCGTTTCACTCTCTGGACTTGAACTGACTCTTGTCTTTATTAATATTTCTATTTATTTGGCCTTTTTCTGTCATTTTATTCACTTAAAGTGAATCTAAAAGAGGATAAAAGACACTAAAAGGAAATAAAAATGAGGTAAAGCGTCATAAAATGCAGATGAAGAGCAGGAGGAGGAGGAGGAGGAGGAGGAGGAGGAGGAAGGTCTCATCTTTTAGCTGCAAACAGTTCACTAAAGAGCTGAATGAACAGAGTCTTTATGATGAGGAAGAGGTGAAAGAGAACAAGAAAAATAAAAAGAGAAATGGGCTGAGGGGATAAAGAGGAAGAGCAGGAGGAGAGGAAGAGGAATAGAAAAGAGTAGAGAAAATAAAGAAATGGAAAAGAGAGTGGAGGATGAGACGGGGAAAGATGAACAAAAGAAGATCACAAAAAATGATGGAAGAAAGAGGGATGAGGAGGAAGGAGGAAGGACTGCAGGCAGGATCAGGTGTTTAGTCTTTCAGAGTGATCAGCGAACGCACCCGACAGGAAGAGGTGAGGAGGAGGAGGAGGAGAGAAAAGAAGCACTGAGGTGGGGAGGAGAATGGATGGAGGAGGAGAAATAAATAAAAAGATAAAGAGGTAAGAAAGGTAGAGGGAGGGATGCTGGGAAAAAAACTGAAATGAGCTGTGGAGGGCTGGAGATGGAGGAGGAGGGAGAGGAGGAGAAACAGAATAATAAACAGAGAGAGAGAGAGTCGGGTGGAGAGAGAGAATAATGGAGAAAGCCTGAGAGGGATGAGATAAAGAGAGTATCTGTTAGAGAGGAGGATGAGTCTGTAACACACACACTCTTCATCCAGAAAACCTGGGACACACACACACACACACACACACACACACACACACACACACACACACACACACACACACACACACACACACACACACACACACACAGATGACATCCTGCCAGTGGTGGCTGCTGCCACTGTAACGCCTGTTGTTACAATAATCCTGATTGACAACCAAGCTGACTGCGTTGCCCCCGACAACAACACACACACCCACACACACACGCCACTTTGTCTCCTGAACATTAGACATGAAAGACATGACATCATTTCCTGTTGTAATGTTCACTATTATCATGTCTAGAGATGCTACAGGACACGGAGACACACACACACACACACACACACACACACACACCATGAACAACAAAAACAAACACACACCTGATTTAGATTCAGAGATGCGAGTTAAACTGTTGAGTCAGGCTTTTTCTCTCAGCGTGTTTCTATATTCTGTCATTTACACACACACGTGCAGATGCACACACGCACACACACACACACACACACACACACACACACACACACGCACACACAGATCTCTTTAAGCAATGTTTCAAATTGCAATTCTCCACCTTTACATTGAAATGACCGCAGTGTGTGTGTGCGTGCGTGCGTGTATGTGTGTGTGTGTGTGCGTGTGTGTGGTCCAGGCTCAGAATACATTTATTACGCTGCCTCAGCTGCCTGCCATGTTAGACGGGTTACCCTCCTGACACGCAGGCTGCAGCGCGGGGAGCTCAGCATCGATCTGAAACAACTCATCTCAGCGCTGGATTACTCCATCGGTCGGACGCAGGGAGAGACTGGACCGCCGGGTCAGAGAGGCTGTTAGTGAAGATCTGTTCAACCAATCAGATTCATTCTGTTCTCTTCAAATCGCTCCTCGTTAGCAGCCTGTCCTCATTAACTCTAATTCTGCTCCTCATTAGGAAAAACAGACAACTAGTAGAACATTTTCAGTCTGAGGAAAACTTCCCTTTAATACCTGAGATGCAACAAAAAAACTGCTTCTCTGAATTTAAACGCTTGGTCCTGCTGAAGGCTTAGTGGCTTCTGGTGTTAAAAAATGACAGAACAAGGTCAAAACACAGTGGTGGCCTTCAACATCAAGACAGACTCCTCCATTATTCTCAGTACGCCCCCATCACACTCTGGGGATGAGCATTGAGAGATACGATTCTCAAACCAAAACACTTCCTGTTTGGACCTTCAGGCTCCCGTAGCAGCTCTTCTCTGCTCTATCAGCGCTATCGTTTACAGACTGCAGTCTGTCTGCGTTTTCTTTATGTTCAAGTAGAATGTTATGTTTAAATCAGCTGACTAATCATTTATTGGATCAGTTTTTATCCTAATCAGGCCTGATTTCACGCCTTTTTATTGTTCTACTGAAAGATTAAAATATTTAAAAACTTTAAAACTACTTGAAGTCAAATGAATAGAATGGAGGCGTCCATCAGCATGACTGACATGTATAAAGCTCTATACATTTACACCTCCCTCTGATGACGTCACTGAAGATCAAGCTATAAACGCAGTCTTTTTACACCAAGAAACGATTAAAACTCCCAACAGTCATTCACTTGATAGATGGACTTTAAGACACTGAAAACATGAACATTGATTTCATTAGAGCTGAGATTCTGCAGGTTTGTCAATAAAAAAAACAACAAGTGGTTTCTCTAAAGAGCAAAAACTCAAACTGATTTTTAACACATTTAACTAAAAAGTTGATTAAAAATAATTCTGACATTTGATCCTTAAATATTTGTTTCATCAGCTCTGCGTTCTTTGATTAAAGCTCTGGTTTTATTTAGACTTTATTCTGTTAGTTGTAGGAGTTACATGTATGAATGTGGTCTATCAGATCAGATTTGAGTCTGATTCTGTTCAAACTGCTCAGGAGAAATCACCAGGTCTCACATTAAAACATTATTTTAAATGTGTGTAAAAAATTTGGCAACTTTTATTAATGACAAAATAAAACAGAATCTTTCTCACCTTCCTATTTATTTTGATCATCTAACTCAAGTTATGGTAATTTATCAAAACCTTCACTTTGTTACTAAAGATGCTCAACTTCAATAAAACACCTGAATCTGCTCAAACCTGAGTTTTTATTGGAGTTTGTTCAATGTATCTATCTGTGATTAATAAAACTTCAAACATGAAAACACAAACTTGCTTTTCAAAAACACAAAACTTTCAACAATTAAATATTTTCCTATTTTTCCCCATTCTTCATATTTTGATTTTCTATTTCTTATTTTCCTACATTATAAAATGAGAAATAAACCCCCTGAAATTAAAGATGAACTAAAGTCTAAAGTAAGGACCCAGAGGACTGCAGGTCTGAGGAGGTTCCTGACAGAAAGCTGACAATAAAGATTCTCTGTTTTATCATCTAAATTCAGAGAAAAAACCTCATCAGTGTGTCTGAACCTGAATGAGGTTTTCAGCTTCATGTTAGCAGCAGATGAGCTGCAGTAACTGGAATCAGTGTGAGGATCAGATCGACGTTCAGACGGTGAGCCAGCATGTGAGCTAACGCTAATTAATTCTCCTTCCCAGCCTTTTAAGTATTTAAGCCCAGCCTGGGGTTTAGAGAGCTCTGGATATTGAAGCACATCTCACACTGGAGCTGGTGTGTGTGTGTGTTAGCATTAGCTGCTCGGCTGCATCAAGCTAATCCTTCAGCTAACAGAGAGCTTTATAAACACACAGTCAGCAGCGTAATGCGATCTGAACACAGACACAGTTTGAGTCTAAAAATCTGGTTTCATCATTTAAAACTCACTTTAAAATATTCTGGGGTGTTTTAGTTGTACGTTAGCCACATTGCTAACTAGCACAACAGGAATCATTGTTCGTTCAATTTGTAGTCGGAAGTCGGAAATTCCAAGTTCCGAGTGGGAAAAATCAAATAGAACGCCCCCAAAGTCGGACTTCCCACTCGGAAAATCTGAGATTTTTTGGCGTCCCGACTTTGGGAAAAATTATGGCGACTCCTCACAAGAACAGTTAAAATGCCATGAAAACACGTTTATTTTGCAAGATCTGCTTGTTTGGATGTATCTAAGTTCAGAATTACATGTAGTGCTTTGTATCTTCTGACTATAAACAAATTCAGAGTGTTTGCATGAGCGAATTAATGAAAGTCTAAAACAATGTTTTGGATGCGTGCTGCTAACAAAGTCAACAATGGCAATGTGTTTGTGTGTGAACCAAACACGTATAGAAATACAACCATAAATTACTTTATACTTTGGTTTCCCGATTTTTCCGACTTTACAAACAGAACGCTGTAACTCGGGTGTGACGTCATTCCCAGTTCCGAGTTCCGACCTCAGAGGACAAATCGGATGCACCATAAGAACACATTTTGATGAATTTATCAGGTCTTGTGTTAAATGTTGAGGGTATAAATTATAAACTTAAAGCTAAAACTGACTTTACACTTAATTTAAAGGAACTAGCTAGAATTAGGATCAAAATCATAGAAATTATATGTAGCTATAGTTTAACATATATGAAACAATAAATCAATTCAGTGTTATTTTTACATTTTGTCATAAATCCGGGGTGCAGAGCTGATGAGTGGTTACAGTGTGCACTAGGGATGGGACGATACACTTAAACTCACGATACGATGCACCTCGATATGTCAGAGTCACGATACGATATTTCACGATACGATATCAAGAAGAAGAAAAAATAAAAAATATTACTGTATAATACCAACTTGTTTATTTTTATTTCAGTTGCACACGGGGAAACACAAACCAGAACACTCCCTTAGTGCTGCTCTAACCCTAGGTTAAGTTATCTCAGGTTTGTTTCTGACCACAACTTCTAAACCTCCAACTCTCAACCCAAGGTTTAAAACTGAAGGAGGCTCTTTAATGGGAGACAATGAGTCTTCAAAATAACAGGAAAATTCAGCTGTTTTCAATTCAAACTGAACATGATCATGTCAGGATGACAGAGAGTCTACTCCAACATGCTGCAGCGTTCTGTCATCTGAAACTTCAATCTAGCTGCTGTCAGTAACATCCATCCATCCATTTTCTTTAGCCGCTTCTTCCTCCACAGAGGGTCGCGGGGCAGCTGGTGCCTATCTCCAGCGGTCAAGGGGCGAGAGGCGGGGGACACCCTGGACGGGTCGCCAGTCCATCGCAGGGCCACACAGAGACGAACGAGACAAACAACCACACACCCACTCACACCTAAGGACAATTTACCAGCCCAATCAGCCTGACAGTCATGTCTTTGGACTGTGGGAGGAAACCGGAGTACCTGGAAGAAACCCACGCACGCACGGGGAGAACATGCAAACTCCACGCAGAGAGGCCGCAGAGCCGGGACGCGAACCCACGACCTCCTTGCTGCGAGGCAACAGTGCTAACCAGCTGCGCCACCGTGCAGCCGCTGTCAGTAACAATAAAACAGATTTAAAACATTAAAACTCTAAGCAGATTAAACAGTTCAGAAAAAGCAAAATAATAATATTAATCTCACAACTTTGTGTGTTGTCAGATTATTATTACTAATATTAGGTTCATTTATTTATCAGCCATATCAGGTCCTAGAGGGCTGAACCAGCAGCTTCTCATCTGGAGGACTTTAATTATTTTACAGTTTATTTGTTCAGCGTTCTGATGGTCAGGCTCATATAGATGAGTGAGTGTAGATGCGTCTGACTGTTGCTCCGTGTGTTGATTTCTGCAGTGAGACATGAAAACTCACCTCACTCCAACACCTTTAAATCCACCGTGTTGATGTATTTTAACGAGCTTCCTCCGGTATTTCCACGGTAGTTTTTGTTGCAGGACGCAAAGTTTACATCACTCTGACGGAGTAAAAGTTCGGCAGATGTACTTTCACTTTCATTTTCGGCGCTGTGCTCCGGGACAGCAGGGAGGAGAGGGAGAGACGCGACGCTGCACACAGAGGGTCTGCAGGCTGCATGATCAGCTGTGAAATACTTTGTTCAGTCTTGGCAGATCACGTTTTTTTTTTTCATGGACATCACCCGATTCTGTTCAGCAGCTGATGCTCGATGTCAACCCTAAATTGCCTGCATTACTACTACTCATTACTACTACTCACGCAGCAGCGCCATCTAGTGTTTATTTCGCGATACATTTTTTTTCAACTCGATGCATTTCGTCACGTTTTATATCGCGAAATTTCGCCAAACGGTATTTCGTCCCATCCCTAGTGTGCACCCATGAGCGGTACCTCACATAACGCTGCACCCTGGACCAGAGCTCTCACACTGCAAAAAAAATCCCTCTTTTTTCACAATTGGCACTCTGAGCCATGTGGAGAAAACATTTAAGTCAAAAGGAGGACAAATAGGCGTCTGCGTCAAGGCTGCGCTGGACGGCAGACACTCTTCTGAAAACCAGACTGACCATCCTACAGCCAGATGTATGGAGTCCCTAGGTGATGTTACTGTAAAACCTGGAATGTTAAAATGAAAGGTGATGATTATCAAAATACTTCAATACTGAAACATAAAAAAAGATCTTTATATTCCACATCACCCACCTCCACTTTTATTCAGTTAGTTCTAATAAATCCACTAAACTTTGACGCCTTCACAGCTAAATCACTTAGATCCAGGTTTCCTGTGGTTCCCTAAACTAATCAGGTTACAGAGAATGTCATCAGTCTCAGAGGCTGAGTTTAACTTTAACCAGCCGGTTGTTGTGATCGAGCTCTGCTGGTTCAGCAGCTGCCAGATCGATCTGGGATTGATCTGAACGCACGCTGTCAGAGGACCGCTGCTGAACACACAGAGACCAGATCTGAACACACCAAGACCAGATCTGAACACACCAAGACCAGATCTGAACACACCAAGACCAGATCTGAACACACCAAGACCAGATCTGAACACACCAAGACCAGATCTGAACACACCAAGACCAGATCTGAACACACACCAAGACCAGATCTGAACACACACCAAGACCAGATCTGAACACACACCAAGACCAGATCTGAACACACACCAAGACCAGATCTGAACACACCAAGACCAGATCTGAACACACCAAGACCAGATCTGAACACACCAAGACCAGATCTGAACACACCAAGACCAGATCTGACACACACCAAGACCAGATCTGAACACACACCAAGACCAGATCTGAACACACCAAGACCAGATCTGAACACACCAAGACCAGATCTGAACACACCAAGACCAGATCTGAACACACACCAAGACCAGATCTGAACACACCAAGACCAGATCTGAACACACACCAAGACCAGATCTGAACACACACAAGACCAGATCTGAACACACACCAAGACCAGATCTGAACACACCAAGACCAGATCTGAACACACACCAAGACCAGATCTGAACACACCAAGACCAGATCTGAACACACCAAGACCAGATCTGCACACACACCAAGACCAGATCTGAACACACCAAGACCAGATCTGAACACACCAAGACCAGATCTGAACACACCAAGACCAGATCTGAACACACCAAGACCAGATCTGAACACACCAAGACCAGATCTGAACACACCAAGAACAGATCTGAACACACCAAGACCAGATCTCATCAGAGGGGATCACAGCTCCTCTCCTTCTACAGAGACTTCATGGTGAAACTATCTGATGGAGGGAAAATTACAATTTGTTTGTTTAAAACTTTGTTGTTGTTCTTGCAACACCTTCTACTAGTTTATTACAAATGCACATGCACACGCACGCACGCGCACGCACGCACACACACACACACACACACACACACATTAGGTTGGGTGATATATAACAATTTTCCAGCAGATATTCGTCAGTCCACAAATCAACAATGGCCGATTTATTCACAGAGGTGACATTTTGCCATTTTTGCAGGTGGACCACTGTAAACACACTGACTGGTGTCAAATTAGAAATCACAAGTCCACAAATGAAGGAACTAGTTTCCAAAAAACAAAAAGTCTCCTATTTGGGATTACTTTGGCTTTTGGCTTGTTCAGACATACAGTATAGGTGGCAGCAAGGGACTCGAACATCTAGAGTTCACCCTCTAGCACCCTGAGGATGCTAAGCAGTGGCGGGCAGTGACTTTCACCTCAGATCAACTTAAATTAATACACCTCATAATACCATCAATCTGACACCACGGCTCCAGAATCCATACAAAATCACACATACACATTACATCACCCTTATTATAGGCTGGTCAACGCACATTGTTGGGCAGATCAGAACTGAACTGAACTGGGTCTGTTACGCTGTGGTACGCGTTACGCACAGCCTGACCGGAGTACAGCTGATTCAGCTCAGTGACACGCTATAGGTGATTGATTACTAATGAAATAAAGTGACAAAAACACATTAAAAACACAATGGATGAACTCACCAACACAAATCTCCTCCACATCATTGCTCCAAACACCAAATCCATCAATACCAGCTTTATAATCCCAGCGTCTGAAGCAGTTATCCACGGTAAAGTTCATATTTCCTTTTCTGAAATCGACAGATAAACAGTTTTTCCCAGCTGGGACAGGATCCCTTCTCTCCTTCAGCCATCCTGGGTTAAAAACAATACACCGATAGCTGTCGGTAGCTGGTTTAGTGAGTTTAGTTCAAATATCACCGCCTTTGGGCCAAAACAAGGCTGTATCCAATCACAGGATGCGTTCTTGTCAACATAACGTGAGCCAAGCTAGCTGGCCTCGGCCACGCAGACTTGAGAGCTGATTGGCTATCACAACTGAACATCTCTGCTGGCTGCAGTGGACCACGGCCTGCTGTGTTGATTCTGAGGGTCCTGAAAGAAGCACTTGGGCGTAGAGCCCCCTAGTGGCAGGCTTCAATCGGCATAACAACACAAGCTATCTGAAATCTGATTGGACAACACCCTACCTTATAATAATAATAACAATGCATTGGATTTATATAGCGCCTTATCAGGACACTCAAAGCGCTTCACAGAAGTTGCATTATTCATTCACACTCTGGTGGTGGTAAACTACGACAGACGTCTGTAGTCACAGCTGCCCTGGGGCAGTCTGACAGACTTGGTATCTTAACTCTGGAAGCGGAGCAACCAAGTGGATATAATATGATACAAAGAGAACAGACCAGGGAGAACATTTTTATTTAATAATATTAACCAAAAGAAAAATACAATTACTTTTCTGAGAAAGTTTAGGCCAGCAGAGAAGGCCTTGAAGGCCCTGACGGCCCACCACTGATGCTAAGCTAACACAGAGCTAGCAGCTGCTGCTGCTCCATCCCCAAATCACTCAGAAAGACTTCAGACTGCAGCAGAGATTTATTTAATGGAAGTGACGTTCACTGAAGGAGGTATTTTAAAATCTTATTTAATCTAGAATTTGCTGTTTCAGACTTAGTTGAGTCAGATAAACACTGGACTGGATGAAAATGGATTCAAAAACATTTAAAAACAGCATTATTTATTAGGTTTTACCTGGGCTGTGGCTTTTGGGTTCAACTGAATATTGATATTAACAGAGAAACCAATTTATAGACCAGGGATTTAAAATGTTGAACCCAGACCTGAGGAGACCTGTCACCCTGTAGCTACAGCTAACATTCCAGGCTGGGCTTCCAGAGTCACATTTCTAGTTCCTGTGAACAGAACCTGGCTGAGCGGCCCAGATGGACCCAACAAACAAAGCACATCTTGGCAGGTACAGTAATCTAACTCATTAACACTAATTAGCACTCAGAGCGTTCAGCCAAAGCTAAAACCCTTTTTGGCTCCACATTGTATTTGAGGAGATTCTGTTTTTGTCTGAATTATTTTAATCCTCACTTCAGAATCTGGAAACTAAACAGTTAGTCTTCAGCTTTTAGAGTGTTTTAACCTGATGACTTGATCTCAGCTGCTGTTTGGCTGAAGGATCCTCGTGTTACAGATTTTGTTTTTAGTCAGCTGACACTCCAGAGGCAGCACCTAGTGGTCATCGTTGGTACTACGCTCCATGCTTCAGTTTCACGTGAAGTGACCATCTGCTCAGTGTTTGTTTTCTGCTGCTGTAGAAACATGGCGGTGAGATGCTGTAATGGTGTGTTCTCACACCATATGCACGCACTAATTGCTTGATCTAAAACATTCAGTTAAACATATGGTCTCGTCTTGTTGATGCCTTTTTAACCTGCAAATGTGAGAAAAAAAACTTTCCTCATAAATATTTATCCGACACTCGTTTGATTTAAATCTACATCGGTCTGGTGAAATAGACTCAGGTATCCAATCATCTCTGATACAGATGCAGATTATCTGTAAAACATGAGGTTCTCACCTCCCAGTCAGCTGATCAGTGCCAGCTTAGAGCTCAGAAACCAAAGAGTTGACGTCTCATTCAGACGATGCTCTGCAGTCGAAGCCTGACTGACGGTCCAGATTTGGTCATAATGGACTCCAGTAAATCTGTGTGATCCAATAATCACATTCATTAAGTATAACTGTGTGTTTTGGCAATAAGTGGAACAGACACTGATGAAACGGTCCGTTTCCACGGCAACAAAGACAAAAACAGGCACGAAAAAATAAACGGATCAGCCCAAAGCACAGAAATCTGATGTGGAAACAACTCAGATGCTGATGGGTAATTCAGAAGAGAGTGTGTGTGTGTGTGATTGCTGGAACACACACAGAGTCCCACACACACACACACACACATAATGAGAGCGGTGTGAGAGTTAATCAATGTCATAGATGTGAAGCTCTGACCTTTTCTAGTTGAACCACCTGCTGCTGCTCTGAAAACGTGTGTGTGTGTGTGTGTGTGTGTGTGTGTGTGTGTGTGTGTGTGTGTGTGTGTGTGTGTGTGTGCGTGCGTACCGTCTCTCCCTCTGCAGGGTGTACGAGCTCCTGAAGAAGCCCAGCAGTTCGTCCTCGATGGCGGCGTCGAAGCTCACGTTCAGGCGGTAAACTCTCATCGGCTTCAGCTCGCGGTGCAGAACCACCACGTACATCTGATTGGCCGGGTACGAGAAGTGGCGGTGGATACGCATGACTCCGCCCCCTGGCCTGTTGGTGGGGCGGCCGCCGGAGCCACTCTCAGCCGTAACGGACACTCGGTCCACCTGAAGGGAGGAGGAGGAATGAGTGAAAGCCTGGTATTAGAAAAACAAGCTAGCAGACAATCAGCCATCATGTCCTGTTTAAAGTCGTCTGATACCATGGTATCCACTAAAAGGCCTCAATGCAGAGGACTAGTATTGATGTCCTTCAGCTAAAGGCTGGTCTGAGGTCAGCTGAGACCAAAGTGTGTTTCTGTCCTAAATCAGCTCCAATCCCCTAAACGTCCACTGGTTAATGTGAGGGTATTTTATAAACCATCGTCAGTTTTACTTCACAGGATATTAAGACAGGATGAAAAAGAACTTCCTCCTGGAATCAACGGCTGGATGAAGAGCGACGTTTAGCTGCTGAAATATAAACATGCAAATAAACACAAAAGTCCTTGTAAATAACTCTGGAAAACCAAATAAATAGGCAGATTTTCACACACACAAAAAAAACAGTGGTGTTGAGTGAGACTAGCCATTAGCTCATCAGTCCTGAGGCCGTTGATAACAGGATTAATGACGGGAACACAGAAACACTTTAAAGAGGATCTTGTTGTAGGAAATTGATTTGCTCGTATTTTAGCCGTAATATCTGATGGAAACCGATCGGAGTTTAGCGGCTCGGCTCAAAAACCGGAAGTAAACACAGCTGGAGGCAACAGGATTGGTCAAAACTTATCCGAGGGGCAGTGATTGGCCAAAGGAGATGACGAAATACGACAAAAGCAAAGATGATTGGTCAAATTTGCGGAAAAGTTGCGATGATTGGTGAAAACAAAGTTGTGACAAATGGTTGAATTTGCGTTAATAGTTGCGAACGCAACATCGCAATTTCCTGGAGGGTCTGAAATGTGAAGGCACCAGAATGAGTGAAAACCCAGGAATTCGTCTAAACCTTCTTTAACATGAACAGGTCAGGAACTGTGAGATAAACTAACTCTACAGAACTGTTAAAGTTAAAACATCAGATCACTGATTTACGTTGAGGAAAATAAAAATGACTGGAGTGTCGCATCCTGACGAACTGACGTTAATAATCCACTGTGACTCAGAACAGCGCCCTCTGCTGGTTGGTCTAATCTGTACTGTCTCCTAATCTCAGAGTTTTAACGTCCAGTCTTCACTACATTTACTTGTCAGGTGACAGTCGTTGCTAAGCAACCACTGACTCCCAGCCAGGTGATCTGACAGGAGCCACATGTTGCTGCGTGGGTTTGAACTCTGATTTCATTTGTCTCAGCTTTTTGGAGTGGTGCTGCTGTAGAGAGGAAAGTCTCCGTGGACGTCGGAGTGTTTGTTCACCTGCCAGCTCACCGAGTCCATCCAGGCTTCAAACTGACCACATGATGAAGACACCGAGGCGTTAGGAGCGAGCGGGAATTAAACGTGACAGGAGAACAGAGCGTCTCACTCATTTAACATCCTGCGGAGCCTCACAGGTGCTTCCACTTGTCCCGGCTGATTAGACCCGAGCTCAGGTTCAAGTCGAGGCTCAACCGGATGCTAATTAAATAAAATGTCACCAAACCCGCTGCACGTAGGAGGAAAAATTAAAGCAAGCAGGTGCAACAGAACTAACAAGACGTGAGGGATCTCCCACTCGGTTCTGAGAGGAGGTCCAATCAGCGGGTGGGCTCTGTGGGGGCACCAGGAGGGCACACTTAAAAATCATATCAACACACTCAGCTCTGTTCATTACTAGGGTCAGGAATGATGTCAGGAAAACAAGGAGTTGAATGCAAATGAAATCAATTCTACTAAATGATAAAAAAAACCAGAGGAACCAGATAAGGGCTGGAAATTTATCAAACCGCTTTTAAAATACGGTTCCAACAAATGATCAACAGCTGTTCCCAACTTCACCTGTTAAAGCTGCTCTCCTCTTAGCCATCAGATCCGTGCACGCTCTCATGTACGCTCATATGTCAGGGTGTCGCTAAAGATCAATAAAACTATTATTCATCCTGTGCACTTATCTAAAACTCTTCTCTGTATCGATGTAGAATCCACCAGACCGAACGGCTCTGTCCAGGGACCAGACGTCAGGACACGTCACACGCTTTCTGTTAGCGTTTAAAGACGATAGTCTCAGTCAGTCGGGATGCAGAGGTGGAAAAACAACTTGAAAACTCTGGTCAGCCGGAGAACAGCATTTTATCTTTTAACAATCCTAAACTTTCTGTCGTTCTTGTCTTTCCCTCTGGATCAGTCAGGTGAGTCCTGTCTTTAAATGGAACAGAAACGTTGGTAAAACTTCATCTGTTATAAAGCCTTCTATAATCTGTACGTCTGGACCTGGTCCTGCTGCAGTGAACCAGTTTTAATCACAAACATCACTTTGTATAAAAGTTGTCGCCGTGGCACCGTTGTGCTAAAAACAAGCTAATAACTGTCCCATGAAACACACCAAGCAGCGTGAAGGAACCTGGTTTAAATGAAGCCTTCACTCTATTCATCTGGATCGATGACTTTTTTATTAACAACTTATTTGATTAATTCAACCATTCCTTTTAGCTCTAGTCATCCTGATGTATTTAGAACACAGTATTACCCATTTATAAACCTCTACACATCAACATGAGATGGGTTGTTTAGTTTCCTTCAACTGAACGTCACCATGAACTAAACTAACGGTCTCACTAACCTGTAGAGGTTTTTAAACAGGTAATAAGGAGTTCTGATATGTCAGAGAGTTTTGAATACCTGGAAGTTACTTTAAAAACAAATGTTTCTGAAGGAAACATGTCGTCCAGCTGCATTAAGATCATCATCGTGTTCAGGTAACGCATGTAGACGGATTTCGTTAGAGAGCTCCCCGAGGTAAGAGCAGAGGCTTCAAAGGGTGGAGATGAAATACTAAGAACCAAACAAACCAAACCACCACCAGGACAGAAAATCCTGCAGCTGCTTCAAGCTTCTACTAGAACAGAGCTGCAATCCAACAATTCTAAAAAGGCCCAACGTGTCACAAGGTACGGCTGAGGAGGAGGCAGAATCCGTCTGACGAAGAACAGATCCAAACAGCTGTGGAGACGCTGTCACAGGATAACGAGGTGACTGGGTACAGGTGAGCTCCAGCAGCATCAAGCAGGTGATGACACGATGATGTAGAAACCAGGAGACTGACAGAGGACATCCAGGAACTCAGACGGCATAAAGGAAAAAAACCAAAGAGCAAAATGTTCTAAAAATAAAACATCCAGGGAGCCAACAAAACACATCAGAACTCACAGGATGTAGTCAACCAATCAAAGAACCAAAGACCCCAAAACTAATCAAACAAACCAGACACAGTAGAGTCGATCTGTTTGTTTGGACTCATTAAGTCTTATTTAAGATTTTCAAAACACTTCAAGAAACATCTGAGCAGCTTCATTAAACATGTGACTAACCAAACAAAGCACTATGAGACCATTAAACCATCCTTCCACTGATAACAAAAGATCTCTTTTATTTTTCAGAATGCTCAATAAAGACCAAAAAACACCAAGTTACTGACTTTCAGCTTAGACTCAAATTACTTTTATCGCCCTCTAAAGGTCACATAAAAACTGATTTTGAAGCATTGATAAAAGGCTAAAACTCAACTGGTAACTTCAAGGTTCAGAATCAGAAACTGGCCTTCTGGGGTCCCCCAGGGTCTCGTCCTAGAGCCTGGTGAAATGGACCGAGGTTGGCTCATTTTAGTCCCTCAGACCCAGGAGCTTGTTCTGTTACTATCCACATCTCATGACTACAGGTGGACCTGTAAATCCAGAGCTCTGCCTTTCAGATCAGCTCCTTCAACACAGACCAGATCAACACCCTCACTTCTTCAGACCAAACCGGTCCGTCAGTCCGCGTCTCCTCCGTCCTCCCATCATGCATTAACACTCCAAGAACCAGAGTTCAGGCTCAACAGGGAGGTAGCTAGCATTTCACTGCAACTGTTAGCAACACGTTTCATTTTGTGATTTTTCTTTAATTGGGTTTTCTTCTTTTCTTACTTTTAAAAATAACCAACTTAATAAAATCTGTGCACCTGTAGTAGTTTGTAATTTATTACCAAAAAACCAGTCCAACGTTCCAGTTAAATGTGATTCAAACTGAACATGAGCACATTTAGTTTCATGTCTGAAACCTGTCACAGCCCTGTAAACATTATTGTGCTTTATTTGGCATCACTTACAGTTTGAAGCATTTTATTTAAAATTCAAGAGCTTTCAAAACTTTGAAAAAACAAAACGTAACACCATTCAAGGGCTTGGAGACTACATAAGGACCCTGATTGAAGAAACACTTCAATCCAATCAGCTGGTTCCTTAAAAATGGGACAATTTAACTAATTGTTTTATAATGAATCTAATTTTATTTCGCTGTAATCAGTTGTCCTGACATGAAATGATCTGGATTTGTTGCTTTGAGGTGACTCATGTTGTAAAATGGAGCCTTAGAAATAAATTAAATCTAACTGAGGTTGAGACTCATCCTCTACCTGAGTTTTAATCATCTCCTAAATTCTTGGTTTGAATAAATTAAACTGAGAACAGCAGGGATTGGTGATGGAAACGGTTTGAAACCTCCGCTGTCCCACATAAGCCGATCCTTAACCAATTAAACACAGAGTGCGTATCGGCACCACTTTGTGTGAGTGTGTTCTTGTTATTTGATGAAAGGGCTGATCGATATGGGCAGAGGGCCTCCTGACACCGAGAGGAAACATCAGGGATTAGAGGGATTTGTTTTGGGGGTTTCTGCTGAATCAGCAAACAAAGTGCCCCGCTCCAAGATGCCTTCAAATGCTTCAGGATGCTTTTTAATACTGGTCCCTTTTGGATATTTGAACACCTTAATACAGTTGTAGAAGCTTTTAGGACACTGGGACTCACTGAGATTCATGGGAGAGTTTTATCACTCCGCTCAGCTGCAACCGGTGGGATCTGATCACCTGACTGAGATGAGTTTTAGACATTTAACATCACATTTCTGCAAAGTAGGAGGTCATAAAAACCATCACCAGTGTTAGAATGTACGGCGTCGTATAAAGTTCACGGTGAGGTTTGTAGAGAAGTGTTTGATGGGAAAAATATCCACTAAATCAACGTTTAATAAACCAACAGATGCTAAAGCAGCTTTTTATGTTTTTTTTTTTTTGTTGTTGTTTGTTCAGTTATAACATCTGGCCCTGGAGCATTGTTGGTGCTTGTATACCGACGATTTACACGAAAACAAACCATTTAGACTAATGTGTTCTGCCTGTACCAGAGGAAACATTCCTCTGAAACGACTCCATACATGCAAGACAGTTAAATGTTAACCAGACTTTAATGTTCAAGTCCCCATTTCTAACGTTAGGCCTAAATGGAACCAAACGGACTAAAAGAGACCGTAACACCAACACGCCTGAACCTGGACAACCACCTACAGTGTTCCCCCTGCAGCGTTTAGTCTGTTAACAGGGAACCCTGGTCCATTTACAGGGAACCCTGGTCCGTTTACAGGGAACCATCGTCCGTTTACAGGGAACCCTGGTCCATTTACAGGGAATCCTGGTCTGTTTACAGGGAACCCTGGTCCGTTTACAGGGAACCCTGGTCCGTTAACAGGGAGTCCTGGTCCATTTACAGGGAAACCTGGTCCGTTTACAGGGAACCCTGGTCCGTTTACAGGGAACCTTGGTCCGTTTACAGGGAGCCATGGTCCGTTTACAGGGAGCCCTGGTCAGTTAACTGGGAACCCTGGTCCGTTTACAGGGAACCCTGGTCCGTTAACAGGGAGTCCTGGTCCGTTAACTGGGAACCTTGGTCCGTTTACAGGGAACCCTGGTCGTTTACAGGGAACCCTGGTCCGTTTACAAGGAACCATGGTCCATTTACAGGGAACCCTGGTCTGTTTACAGGGAACCCTGGTCCGTTTACAGGGAGCCCTGGTCCGTTAACTGGGAACCCTGGTCCATTTACAGGGAACCCTGGTCCGTTTACAGGGAACCATGGTCCATTTACAGGGAACCCTGGTCCGTTTACAGGGAGCCCTGGTCCGTTAACTGGGAACCCTGGTCCATTTACAGGGAACCCTGGTCCGTTTACAGGGAACCCTGGTCCGTTTACAGGGAACCATGGTCCATTTACAGGGAACCCTGGTCCATTTACAGGGAACCCTGGTCCGTTTACAGGGAGCCCTGGTCCGTTAACTGGGAACCTTGGTCCGTGTACAGGGAACCATGGTCCATTTACAGGGAACCTTGGTCCATTTACAGGGAACCCTGGTCCATTAACTGGGAACCTTGGTCCGTGTACAGGGAACCATGGTCCATTTACAGGGAACCCTGGTCCGTTTACAGGGAACCATGGTCCGTTAACTGGGAACCCTGGTCAGTTTACAGGGAATCCTGGTCCGTTTACAGGGAGCCCTGGTCCGTTAACTGGGAACCCTGGTCCGTTTACAGGGAACCCTGGTCCGTTTACAGGGAACCCTGGTCCGTTTACAGGGAGCCCTGGTCCGTTTACAGGGAACCCTTGTCCATTAACTGGGAACCTTGGTCCGTTTACAGGGAACCCTGGTCCATTAACTGGGAACCCTGGTCCGTTTACAGGGAACCATGGTCCGTTTACAGGGAACCCTGGTCCGTTTACAGGGAACCCTGGTCCGTTTACAGGGAGCCCTGGTCCGTTTACAGGGAGCCCTGGTCCGTTAACTGGGAACCTTGGTCCGTTTACAGGGAACCCTTGTCCATTAACTGGGAACCCTGGTCCGTTTACAGGGAACCATGGTCCGTTTACAGGGAACCCTGGTCCGTTTACAGGGAACCCTGGTCCGTTTACAGGGAGCCCTGGTCCGTTTACAGGGAACCCTGGTCCGTTAACTGGGAACCTTGGTCCGTTTACAGGGAACCCTGGTCCGTTTACAGGGAACCCTGGTCTGTTAACTGGGAACCTTGGTCCGTGTTCATCCTTGGTTTTGTTTTGTTTGAGGAACCAAAATACAGTTGTGAATATGCTCCTAACTCTTCACAGGGCAAATGGCCATAAGTGATCAAATTTTATTTGCAAACTAAACCTGAATGATTAGCAATAATGTTACATTTTTAACGGTTTATAGAAGTACAAACATTTAAAGTAAAATAAATCAATTAATAAAATGACAAATTTCGCTCATTTTAACTGAAAATGTTATTTTAAACTCCCCAAAAAACATTGAAGGGTAAAACTCTAAAAGGTTAAGTAGAACCGTCATTTCATTTTGTCTTTAAATAACCTTATCGTGTCAGTGAATAAATGTTTTTCATCACGTTCAAGCATGCTCTTATTTTGTTGCCTTTTGAGTGGTGTGCACTTCATTCCTTTATAAAGGCTGAACTTACACAAGAGTCCGGTATTGTTTTTAAAAAGGGCTCTTCTCTACTTTGATAGCAGCACCATATCCACGTTTTCATCAAATCAAAACCTTCATCAAATCCAGATCAATTAGATCGACGTGTGTTTAAACTGTGTGAACTTTTAAAGTTTTGATTCGTGTTTTAAATGGGTCTCAATATTTCTATGGTCGTTTTCATTGATTCTAGTGTGATAAAACTCATTTTAATCACCAGTAAACACAACAATAACCACCATTTATCACGTGTGATATTGTCATGGTAACATTGAGCACTGGGGTTGCATTGATTTATAAGTAAACTGTTATTGTCTATTTTTTTAAGTAAAGGAAGAAATGGTCCGACTCAGTTTGAGACTTTATTGGTTTGATTTCTTCTCCTTAATACTGTAAACTGCAGTGACTTTGTAAAATAAACCAATCAAAAAACACTGGATTAAAAAAATCAAAATCACCCCAGTTGGTGAAGCGATGCCGTTTCCCAGCAGTCTGGCTGCACTTTCAGTGTCCTATCAGATCAGCTGAGCGATCAATAAAGACATTAAGATTGAATCAGTGGTAAAAACGTCAGCGTGGATCCCTCGCTCCGAGCTCCTTGTATCCTTTTCTCCTCCATGATTTGAGGGATTGGAACATCCAAGGTTCACAGCCTGAGGACAGGAGGATGAGGACTGAAGGAAGCATAAATTAAAAGAGGAGAGCACCTCCACTCGTTCATTATCACTGACACGAACTTAACCCGTTGGCTGCCTGCAGGCTTCTTTTTAATGGTCACAAACTTTCACCATTCAAATGTTTCCTCTCTGAGTCATTCTGAAGTTGTAAAAAACCTTTCAGTGTGAGAATAAAGGAGTATTTTTCCATCTTTTCATCCCTTCACCAGCCACTTCTACTTTTACACACCTTTTTTTTGCACCTCTTTTCTTTCCGGGCTTTCACATCTTGACAATTTTTCTTTTCATAATGCATTAACTCTGACGATACCTAAGGAGACCTGCCTGCCGCCCGACAACACCTATTAATTCACAGAGCGCTCAGACACAAACACGGGGGAGGCTGCAGGGCTTTTAATTGGCCTCTGCCCAAATTAGACAGATTTATCCATCTCTCACATTAGCCTCGATGACCGCCGTGAAAAATCGCGTTGCTTAGGCGTTTCTCCGAGGCTCTCTCACCGTGTGCTCGTCTCACGATTCGGGCTGAAACAGCAATTTTGGCAGTTAATTAGCCCCGTTGGAGGAATCTCTGAGGCCAAATCTGGAAATAAACATTCTTTGTTTGGGGTTTCTCCAACACAGAGCTGAAATCTAGATGCACAAAAAGACTTTTGTCTGAAAAAGGGATCTTCAGGAACGCGTTTGACTGCTTTAGAAGAACAACATCTAGATGATTGCTCCAGCTTTACATTGGCAGTCCAAGGAAACAGGAAGTAGCAACAACAGCTTTACAGTTTTATATTCAACAAGTTTCCTTGGAGGACGATCACATACTTCACCTTTAGCTTTACTTTAGGGAAAAGTCCATCTCTACTCGTCCTAAAGAGAAGTTCTATGTGATTTACTGTAAATATGCTTCACCGAGACAACTCATATTAGAAATCCTCTCATCTTTTAGTTTTTAATCTAAAATAAAATAAAGATTTACTGAATGCAGTCCTGCTTCATTTAAACTACTTATTACAATTCTCAAGAATCACCAGACCATTCTGAGTTTTGGTTTTTATAAGTTTAAGTTTATTACAAATGAAACCTACTGCATATGACCTTTTGAAAAGAAGGAACTAGAATAAATAAAACATGCGTTGGTGTTTCCTAGTTTTGCACTAAAACACTGACGAGTTAAAGAAAAGAATCGTAGAACAAAAAGCTCTATTTGATTAATGGTTGAATCCTGTATCTAACTGGTCTCTAGCTGGAAACACAATAGTGAATAAATATGCTACAGTTCACTTAGTATCTGACAAAATTGGTTATTTTAAGACAAGTTTAATATCTAGACAGGTCTTTGGAACATATGAGATGATGTCAGCTATATTCAGACTGGAATTAGGTCACACACTTTCTTAATCGTGTCTCCATTTATTTGCATTTTATCTCAATTTTAGTCACAATCTAGCATTTAACTTCACACTAAGTTGTCCCACACAGGAAGTAAAAGGAGATTGCAGAAGCCCACCATCACTATTGCGAAATACATTTTTTTTTATAGAATATGTTAAAATTTCTAGCAACAGAAGAACAAGAGTGAAGCTCTCAGGACAAAGATTTAAACTCCTTATAAACATTTTGGAAAAGTTTTGAAACTTTCTCCAATGCATTTTGATTACTTGGGACTGGGTGTGTTTGAGCTGTCAGATCCAAGTCAATCCCTCAACCACATCATACCTTTAAGGTTTGGGTCAATCAATGTTTTAAAACATGTTTCTGGGGTATAAAAGACACCGTCTGACACAGGTCCATTCACACCAGCTTTAGACTATCTCGTTAGTCCGAAGTCGATCATTTATTCTCTTGAGTAGCCTGTTGAGATAAAGATGTGCTTATAAAGGTAAATAATTGATTATTATAACTAGTGTTGTGGCATCGGCATACAGTGCTGAAGTATCGGATGTTTTCTAAAACTTCAGGTCTCAAGACGTGTTAAAAATACATTTCTTTGTCACTTAGGTGTGAAATTCTTAAAAATATGAAGATTTGCCTAAACATACAGGCAGGGGAGGTTGTACTTTTTGTGCGTTTCCCACAAGATACACCTGCACTATTAAGTATAGTAAGAGAGAACACACTCTGGCTGACAAAACCTCACCATGTACCATCCAACTGGTACAAAATCTCAACATGTACCACCCAACTAGTACAAAACCTCACCACGTACCACCCAACTAGTACAAAACCTCACCACGTACCACCCAACTAGTACAAAACCTCACCACGTACCACCCAATTAGTACAAAACCTCACCATGTACCACCCAACTAGTACAAAACCTCACCATGTACCACCCAATTAGTACAAAACCTCACCATGTACCACCCAATTAGTACAAAACCTCACCATGTACCACCCAACTAGTACAAAACCTCACCATGTACCACCCAATTAGTACAAAACCTCACCATGTACCACCCAATTAGTACAAAACCTCACCATGTACCACCCAATTAGTACAAAACCTCACCATGTACCACCCAACTAGTACAAAACCTCACCATGTACCACCCAACTAGTACAAAAACTCACCACGTACCACCCAACTAGTACAAAACCTCACCATGTACCACCCAATTAGTACAAAACCTCACCATGTACCACCCAATTAGTACAAAACCTCAACATGTACCACCCAACTAGTAGAAAACCTCACCATGTACCACCCAACTAGTAGAAAACCTCACCATGTACCACCCAACTAGTACAAAACCTCACCATGTACCACCCAATTAGTACAAAACCTCACCATGTACCACCCAACTAGTACAAAACCTCACCATACCACCCAACTAGTACAAAACCTCACCATGTACCACCCAACTGGTATAAAACGTCAGTGTGTAGATATGAAGCATGGGGTTGAATGGAGGACTAGCTAACCAGCACTCTTTAAGTCACATTGGGTTTCCCAAGGAGAATTTTCCAGAGGAACATTTAGTATCTCAAAAGTTTAGTAGCCAAAAGTTTCTACCTTTTCTCTCTTGTGAATCATATGAAGTTCACTTAACTGTTGAGATGACGAGAAACTTTTGGCGAACTGGACCTCACCACTCTGAAGGTATCACCATGAGATAAAATTCCCTCAAACATTTGTGCACATCAACATACCTCGAGGCGATCGGTGTGCAGCACGATGAATCTGGTGGCGTTGATGCACTCCAGCTCAATGCTGACTTCGCCTGAGAAGGTGAAGTTGTCCATGCAGACAGTGAGCCGCAGGTCGTAATGTCGCGGCCTTATGGAACCTGGAAGCCTCAAGTTTTTCCACGGCTGGATGGTCTCCTCTTCCCCTCTCTCCCCCGTCCTCTCCCCTCTGTTCCCGTTCAGTTTTCCTGACCCTCCGGAGCCTCTGGAACCCACCTCCCCTGTAGACCCTTTGCGGTCTCGCCCGCCACAGTCTTCAAAGCGGAGGCTGAGTACCACGGCTACTACTGTCACGATTATGAGCGTGATGATGGATAAGGCAAATCCCAGCACCAGACGTTTGTGCACCGTGATGTGGCGCTCAGTGGTCCGAGGCCGGACCACCACTGACTCGGCCCACTGGTCCGAAAGGCCACGGCCGTTCCGCATGGCACCGGGGCTGCTGTCGTTTAGTCCCATTTGGCACAAAATGTCAGTATACCAGCAACAAAATGATCTCAAAGTTCAGAGTCAGAAACCAGTTAGGAGAATTATTCATTTATGCTGGGATCTGCTCCCAACTGGTTCTCAGGGTTCAGAGTGAGAGCGATCAGCCCGGTCCGTTCTCTTATACTCCTGAAGAGCTGAACTCTGACCTCGCTGCTGCTGATGGACCGTTATGAACGTCCTTCAGCTCTGACTCGAGGTGGGAAATCAACACCGAGACACTTCTTACATTTCAGGCAACAGAATTGACAAACCAGAAGGGATGAGGTGGTCGTGTGCGTTTTGGTTTTGCGGTGAGGAGAAAAATCGATGCTCCATGGCTCGATTTCAATAACACAGGACACTGAAAGGGAGAGCAAGGAGGAGGTGGTATGCTGTTGAAGATGTGGCTATACAGTGAGTGTACCATCCATAGACTTTTACAGGAAAATCCGCTGGCTAAGCTAAACTCTAAACCTCTGCAGAATAAAGCCCTGTATGCAAAGAAAACAGCTGAACTTAGCTGGATTTCCTCTAAAACACTGCAAACGATGACAGGAACTGAGTTTAAACTTCAGAAACTCTCCGAGTGTTTAAGACGGGTCGTAAACCAAAGCCTGAACAAACGCCACAGAGTTCAAGTTGCTGGTTGTGGTCCCCGGGTGGTCATAACGTTAATTTGTTCTGAGTTAAAGCTCCTCCAGAAGCGCAGTAAAGCATAAATAAAGCGAGTTGGACTCTCCTGGGTTTGGTCTTATTACACAGCTGGAAATTAAAACGCCTTGTGGAACACGGGGTCAGCGCTGGATGCTAACGATGGGTTCTGCTGGAGGACTCTGGAGTTCTGGTGGAGGACTCTGGGGTTCTGGTGGAGGACTCTGGGGCTCTGGTGGAGGACTCTGGGGTTCTGCTGGAGGACTGGGGTTCTGCTGAAGGACTCTGGGGTTCTGGTGGAGGACTGGGGTTCTGCTGAAGGACTCTGGGGTTCTGCTGAAGGACTCTGGGGTTCTGCTGAAGGACTCTGGGGTTCTGCTGGAGGACTCTGGGGTTCTGGTGGAGGACTCTGGGGTTCTGGTAGAGGACTCTGGGGTTCTGGTGGAGGACTCTGGGGTTCTGGTGGAGGACTCTGGGGTTCTGGTGGAGGACTCTGGGGTTCTGCTGAAGGACTCTGGGGTTCTGCTGAAGGACTCTGGGGTTCTGCTGAAGGACTCTGGGGTTCTGGTGGAGGACTCTGGGGTTCTGCTGAAGGACTCTGGGGTTCTGGTGGAGGACTCTGGGGTTCTGGTGGAGGACTCTGGGGTTCTGGTGGAGGACTCTGGGGTTCTGGTGGAGGACTCTGGGGTTCTGCTGAAGGACTCTGGGGTTCTGGTGGAGGACTCTGGGGTTCTGCTGGAGGACTGGGGTTCTGGTGGAGGACTCTAGGGTTCTGGTAGAGGACTCTGGGGTTCTGGTGGAGGACTCTGGGGTTCTGCTGAGTCTGGGGTTTTAAATCAGGTCTAAATCAGAACCAGGTTGATCAGGTTTTGATGGTTTTAGTTGGTTTTAGTATTTTTGGATCAGGTCTGAAGCTGAGAGTTTCCATCCTGACTCAGTGGTTCGGTTCAGGTGCTGCCGGGCTCCGTTACCGACCCACTACCTGCGGCCCGGTTCCGGTTCCGTCCTGAGGGGCTTAAGTGGATCATTTACAGCCGGTGTGTGGGTTCATTTCACCGGGGATCAGCCTCGTGTGGCTGATGGATTAAAACCGGATTAAGGCTGATTGATTACCGGGGACCGCTTCGATTTAACGGGTGCCAATCCGGGGGGCGGCGGAGCCAAAGGAGGAGGCGGAAATCCGTTTTTATAAACCGAAGAATGAATCCGTCTCCTTAATGAGATCAGCGGGGTGGTGATGAGGAGGGCCAGCCGGTTGTTAACGGTACAGGAGCGCTCGGTTAATCCCGGTAATAAACCCTGAAACTCCTCCGGTAAGTTGTTCTCCCGCCGCCGGGAGGCGGTGATCCCGGGTCGGCTGCTAACTATCAGCCTCTCCGGTTGTTGGACTTCTTGATTCCAGCTCTTGTCCGGTAACGTGAACACCTGCTGTTTTACCTGCGCGGTCCCGGTGCTGTCCCGGGATCCATTAAAAACCCGAACGTGTCAAAGGAATCCGTTCTGGAGACGGAGGATCGCCACACGACGTCAGAAATCCGTTACCGATCCAGTCAAACACCGGGACTTCATCACAGCAGCATCCGTTAAAACACCCCGGGGTTTGTTTGAAAAAGACCTGGATCCATCCAGAAGCACCGGGTCCGGGTTCCCGTGAATCCGGACCGTGTCGAGACCCTACCGGCGCTCCGCTGACAGACCGAATGCTCCTGAACTTTTTAAACCCCCGGAGAGCGGCCGCTCCTCCCGCCCCTCCGCTCCCGGTGCTGGTGATGATGATAACGGTGATGATGAAGCTCTGCTGCTCAGCATCCCTCCATCCCGCCGAGGAGGAGGATGACGGTGCTTCTGAGGAAGAGTTGAGGTAGCGCCCGTTCAGCTCCGAGTGCGCTCGCGGTGTGTGTCAGCTGGCTGCGCACGAGCCAATTCCACCAAGAGGCACGCGCTGCCAGAGAGAGGGCGGGAAGCGGCTCCCACCGAACTCCGTTCAAATTCCGCCCCGTCCTGCTGGATCTGACCTGAGATCAGCCAGTTGGGTTTTTTTCTCTCCAGGTTAAAGAGTTGAACTGATCTGTAGTCGGTTTGGTTTCACTGGACTCAGGAGCAGGTGGTCCTGAGTGGCAGCTACCACTACATCCACCTCAGTCCTGTGTCCCATGATGCTTTGGGGGAAATGTGGGACTATGTTCATACTTTACGAGTCTCAACAGGATTTATTCCATTCAGACCCAGTTCTTGTTCATATGTGGTCCTAATTCATATCTGATGTTTATCAAAGCGACCTCAGTCTGAACCACAAGCCTATTTACTCCAACTTTAACATCAAAACTACGGTGGCCCATAAGGTTCAGTAGCATCAGTGTCAAAAAGCCTCAACATGGTCAGAAATCTGACAGCGTGGCGACAAAAAGCCTCAGCGCACATAAAAAGTGTGTTCTAGGATTTTGATAATGGGGGGAAATCGGATCACAATTATATTTGTAAATATATGTCACATGTAACATAATTAATTATGAAGTTTGGAAACACTCTTTGAATGTTTATTTTTACCTTTATTAACTCCAGAAATGTATTGGAAGACTTTAGTCTTCATATTAAAATCAAAATGTTTTGATAGAAAAAGATTTCTGATTTTGTTGAGCCTAAAATATCCAGAGTTCACATTTTAAGGAGACTGCAGATGCAGATTTACACCAACAGGTGGTTATTGTTCCATTTGAGTTATCACACTATATGAATGACACAAATATCCCTTAAAGCCATACTCAGTAGCCAGGTAAACAAACGAGGTCTCGCTAGCTATTTTACAGAAACACGTCTCGGTGCACTCACCCCTCCCGTCGGGTAAAATCCATACGCCAGCCTTCCCGCGTACGTGGGACCACGGTTTGCAAAGGTGACAAAGCAGAGTCAAACTCCAGCTGCAGAAACGTCCCCCCAGCTTTTCCTCTTTTCACCTCCAAACGTTTTTAGTTTTCTGCTAGCTGAAAAGGTGTTTTTTGGGGGAGACTCTGGTATTTTTATCTTAAAATGGAAGCACTGACCACCAGCTCTCTCCAATAGTATCTGGCTGCGGCCGCTGTGGAGCTCCACAGTAACCGGAAACACGTGACCTCCACACTAACCGGAAACACGTGACCTCCACACTAACCGGAAACACGTGACCTCCACACTAACCGGAAACACGTGACCTCCACACTAACCGTACCGGAATTGGTTAGGGTTAGGGTTAGGTTAGGGGGAGGGTTGTTGACCTTACTTGAAGTCCCCACAGCCAATCTAGAAAAAGGATATTCGCCTCTCTTCTGGCTACTGTGGAGGTCACATGTATCCGGTTAGTGTGGAGGTCACGTGTATCCGGTTAGTGTGGAGGTCACGTGTATCCGGTTAGTGTGGAGGTCACGTGTATCCGGTTACTGTGGAGCTCCACAGCGGCCGCAGCCAGACCCTTCTCGCTCTCTGTCCTACTTCTACTTTCACTTTCACTTCCAGGATGTTCTGCCCCAAAATGTGTCCGGGTGGATTAATGCCAATCCAAGCAGTGAGGAAATGCGGCAGACAGACAGCTGGACTGTCCAATCCTATCGTTCGGTCCGAACGATAGGATTGGCTGAAGTTTTTAGAGAACTGCGGGATAACTACTTTATTGATTTCTTTCGGGGGGTTTTTAATCTCCACAATATATTTATGGCTATACTATGTTGGAATGTTGTTAAGAGGCTTTAAAAAAAACGTTAAAAGCTACATTGTTTACCTGGCTACTGAGTATGCCTTTAATGTTTGTCAGATTTATGAAATTAGAGACAGTTACAACCATCTGGGGCAAATCTTAAAAATAGTTTGTATAATCACGCACATTAATACAATCTTGTGCAATCCCTTAGTGCTAGTCTCAGCTGCACACATGAAACTTTCATTTGACAAACTTTAGAGTAAAAGTTATTTTTTGCCGTTTCTCTGGTTGATTAGATGTGGCAGCCATGTTGAACTGAATCAACTTCAAAGTTAATCAGTTATAGATTCATCCATTGATAACTGATGGTTTCATTACAATCTGTATACTAGTTTATGAGGTTTGATGGGTTTAGCCAGACATCAGCTCCAGTGAGGATTTGAGCCCCTCTTACAAAGAGTGGACAGGTCTGGCAGGAACACCTCAACTCTGAGTCAGAACCAATCAGCAGTAACAAATTAAGTAACTAAAAAGTAACTAGTAATCATTTTTAAATTAAGTCATCAGTAAAGTAACAAGTTACTTTTAAAGGATTAATCAGACTACTTTAAGGTACTCAGCTACTAGCATATTCAGCTCAGTATGAGTAAAGCAGGCTGAGTTACAGATATTATTTTATTAATTTGTTGTAGATGTTCATTCAATAACTGGTTTCTGAAAGTCATTAATTCCAGCTAGGGATCCGGGGTCAGGGCTCTCCAACCAGCGGTCCTGGTCTGTGCGTCATGTGGTCCTGGGCCATCAGAACGACAGAATAGAAAAAAATTAACTGATGTATTCATCGCATCGAAAGATGGGCCCGGGTAGTGGTGTGTTACATCGCGGTATCAGCCCGTGATCACATGCTGAGAAGCTGCTGAGCTGCTCTGCAAACCTCACCTCCCGCTGCGTTGGAGCGCTCATAAGGGCACGTGAGCAGGGTGTGATTAGCTGTTTTCCTAGGGGAGGGGGCGTATCTGGGGAACTGGACCGACCCCCGACCGGTCCGTAGGCGTAATGCTCAGCACGAAGCCGGTCCGTAGGTGTGAGGAATGCAGGGGTCCACGGCTTTAGGATCTTTACTAACAGAACCCACGTCACTGCGATTCAGCCATCGATGTTTGTGAAGTGCTTTACTTTATAAATAAATCAACAGCTGTTCATGTCCACCTTCTCTAAGTTACATTAAAGTCATTGAGATATTTTACTAAGAGTTGACTCCAATGGCTAACAGCTAACTAAAGAACAATATTCATAACAAAGTTCTCATGTGATCCGTCAGCGCTCACCGAATGTCTGCACACCAAACTTTAGCTCAATCTGTCAAATTCACTGAGTTACTCTGTGTTTTGCTGTGGTCGCCATCTTGAATAGGTTTGGCTCTGAAAGATAATCATTCATAGATTTTTATCCAATGACATTTTGAGGTCTTTATTAAAATCCATCCATTGGTTCAAGAGAGTTTACCAACAGACTCACACACAGGCAAAAACATTCTAGTCCATTTTAAAAATAACGCTCATCATCAGCTGATCTCCTGATAATCTGGATCATCCATGGGAAACTGAAAGCATTTCCAGAGAGAGAGAGAACTGGAGCTCTTAACATGAAAAGAAAAGAACTGGATGTAAATAAATAAACTTGTCGTTCAGTGGTAATTATTTTAAATTTAAAGAGTGTCTATGCAGAAATGCCCTTTAGCCTGTTCTCCTTGAATAAGCAACATTTAATATTTGAGTTTTAGTCAACATCAGATATATTTTACTTTGGCCTCGTCTTTGGTCTGCTGCTCTTTAGAGTTAGTTTTGTTTCTCATCATATGAAGGATATTCTGCTGGGCTTCTCTCACGCTGTACAGTCACTGTTAACTCAAATTCAACTTCTGTGAAATGCAGACAAAAAATAAAGATCAAATTTTAATTGGGACCAGTGTTAATTTCGTAGACGAAATATTTTCGTTATTTATTTCGTCACGAATATATTTTACCGAATGAAAACTAAACGAAATTCAAAAATATAAAATGGAAAAAGACGATGACGAAGACTAAATCGGCGGACCTTTTTGTCAGGAACGAAAGACGAGACGAGAATTGACAGTGACGAAATCCAATCAGAAAACGGGAAGAGTTTGACAAAAATACCAAAGAACCAATCAGCAATCGGAGCAGGCGGGACTAGAGAAGGGAACCAATCAGCAAACGTAACAGGCGGAAGTAGATGAGAAAGAAACCAATCAGAGTCGCCTTGTCGGGACGCGCCAGAGTTTGTAAACAGCAGAGCAGACTCCGACAGGAACAAACTTTATTAAAAGTGGGACACATGAACAGAACGGAGGCAGAGTTATGACGCTAATTTTAAGATAATAGTGATGAATGCAGCAGAGGATCAAACAGCTGTCAGGGAGACAGGAAACATGGAGTTATTGAGTGAAATGACCGAAGACGAAGCGTTGTGGCGATCACGTTCTGTGGGAGGAGACGGACCGCAGCGTGAGAACAGCTGATCAGACTCTGTGAGTTAAAGCCTGCAGACTTTTGATCTGACATGTCATGAGCAAAGTTCTGACAGTTTGCATTATTATGGTATTTATTTGCTCAGGACCACTAGTGTCTTTCCTGACAGAACTCAACACACAGTAGAATATGAATTACAGATCTTTGTGATTGAATTAATAAAAAAATATTAAAGGTCTCTAAATAAGATAATATTTAAACTACTTAATCAAATTTTCAACAAAATAGTTTATTTTAAAAGTGAATTTAGTTTTTTTCTGAAGATTAGTCTTGGAAAGGGCTGTGTCTTATAATTGGGGTCATTAACAATATTGGGAACGTTGATAAAGAGCCCATTTGTTTATTAAAACTTAATAATGCACTAATGTTAATAAAAGTAAAGTGTTACCCCAATTCATTTAAAGAAATGTAAAATAAACGCACCAGAGGAAAATATATTAATATTAGTGAAATATGCCTATTTTGTATTTAGTCGACTAAAATTAGACTAAAATTAAAACAAATTGGACGACTAAAACTAGACTAAAATGAAAACGAATTTTAGTCAAAAGACTAAAACTAAATTAAAATTTCACGCCAAAATTAACACTGATTGGGACCCAAATTAAATTCTTAAAAACTATCGTCTCTTCTATTTCTGTCCGATTCAAAGCTAATTCATGGTTCTAGTCAGTGATGTTAACTTGTGTACAACAGTAGAGGATTCTAATAGTTGACAGTCTCAGAATACATCCTGATACACCCCTGATGTATTTGCTGCCCCCTCCAATATACGGTCTGATTTTTAACATACACATGGACATGTTGTACATTAACTGTTGTACTCAGCTGCATGTTTCTTGAATCTGAGTTTTTTATTTTTAATGACTGGAGGATTTTATTTTCCATGCTGTAAATTTGCCCTTATGGTAGAAAGTCTTATTCTTATTTAGTATTTTTGATATTTTTACCTTAACTTACCCGTCACTTTGCTGTTGGTACACCTGGATTTCCTCACTGAGGGTCAATAAAGATTCTATTGTTAGCTTTAGCATGTTTACCTTTACATGGATTCCATGTAGTCTAAATGTCTAAATTAGAATTTGATCATTTTCTGCTGGAAAAAACCGAAATGTTAAAATTACTATTAGCGTAAAGACATCAATGTGAACTTTCTGTTTGAAGTTACATGATTTAAGACAATAGTAATCCATTTTGTAACTAGCTGTTAGCTCATCAATCTAGTTAAAGCCTATCTCTATTTCTCCAAACCGAGGCTGTTCCAAGAGCCATCATTCCAGAGATATGACGTAAACAGTTGAAAACCAGCGTACAGACCCCATGGTGAAAGCTGTTCCCTCTTTAACATCAGGATTTAGTTTCTTCCCGTTGTGGCTCCATTTGGTGCTGAACCATTTTCCCACCTGGCCGCTGAAGGTCAGCTGGTCCTCCCTCGTTGCCAAGGTGACAGTGGTAAACAGCTCATCAACATTCACCCCAGCAGCTGTGTGATTGGCTGTTGACATGGGCCGTCTAGCGTTTCATTGAACATCACATGAGCCGTTACGTTTACCATGATTGGCGTGTTTCGGCCCATCTGTCATAGGATGCTCATGTGCGTTCATGCATGTGTGTTTTCAAAAGCACACACCTCCTACCAGTCACAACTTCACACAAAAGAGACATATTATACGTTTCAGTGAAGCTGACTGCTCATTTTTATCTGTCGGATGCTTTAGTGGTCAGCAGATCTGTCCAGCTGGGAGCGACGGGACAGTGATGTGAGACGCTGTCAGTCTAACAAATGATACTTTGTCAGAAGTGTGTGGGCACCCAAACATTTCACTGTCTGAGTGGCTCTTCTGAAGCCACAGGCATTCATTTGTGGTTTTTCAAACTTTCCACTTTTCTAGTTTCAGGCTGTTTGCAGGACTTTGCTCCCAACAGAGGGGTCAGGTCCCAGTGAGTAACTGGGATGAAAAGTGGGAACGAGACCAGAGAGCATCAGAAGAAGACATGCAGTAGAAGAAGTGGAGATTACTTCTGCCCAGATTGATGAGCTAACGGCTAGTCCGAGCAGGACCAGGAACAAGTAAATAACAGTAATCCTAAATCAGATCCAATCTCAAGGTTTCACAGCAGTTAACCCTTTAACTGGCAGGACAACTAACCCTAAAAACACAACAGGAGATAACATGAGCTAAATAAACAACCACCATGAGCTTACAACCACAAATCAACTTCTGTCATGCAATTCCTTTACAGGTCACCTTTAATCATCCAGCAGTGGACTGATGCAGGTATAGCAGTCTGGACTAGCTTGGGGGGGGCTACTAGAAGGACTGGGCTGCCTGGGAGTGCACTGGGATCACAGCAGCTCCTGTTACTGGATGAGAAGAGTAAAAATGATACGTGTTTTCACATCAGGGTCTGAAAACTCACTAAACAACAGTTTAGATCGAATTTGTTCCCAACTTTCTTCAGAAACCAACTTTAAATGATCTGAACCATCGTTGTAAGAATATTGTAATTAAATTAAATTATTGTCAAATAAGGAGTTAATTGCTTGAACAGACAAACAAATTTAAATTACAAATCTGGAGTTAGTTGAGGAAAACCTTTTTGATTCATCTCACTTCTCGTCTTTAGTTTACTGGATGCATTTAAAATCACTTTCATTTGAAGCTTAGTTTGTTTTCCCTGGTTGAATGGAAAAAAAAACAAAATCAATAATTTGTTAAATATATTCTTAATTAATAAAATTCATAAATTAAGGTTGAATTACTGTGTTGAGATGAAAAATTCCTAATGAGGTTTAGTGGAGCACAAAAATCTTGAAGAGGTGAAGATAAAAGCTTGGAGGCAGCAGATAATCTATTCCTCTTGTATTGTCTCAAAGATTAAATAGACTTGTCTGTAAATCTATGGATGCCTGGCAGAGTCTCGTGTACCCGTCAAGCTGAGAATCGGGTCTCTTTTTGGGGCTCAGTATTTGCCAAGAAGTGAGCAGCTCGCCGCCAGCTCTGCGGTCTGATTGGAATTGGACTTGAGAAGCACTTTTATAAGCTCAAAGGTAAATTTGCCTTAAATTCTTGGGATCTACTCTGACAGAGAGGTCTGCAGTGCTGTGTAGGCTCCCGTCAGTGCTGGATGGACTCAGGGTCAGGACTCTGCACACCAGTCAAGTAATTCCTCACTAAACGGAGAGAAATCTCTTCTAGAGCAGCGTTCTGTATCGAGTATGGATTCAAAGGCCAAGCAGCATCGTACGCTGTCACTCGAATAATAACTCGACAGCTTTATGGAGCAGAAGATCTGGCTTTGCCTTTGTTAAAGAGAGAAAGTATTTTATTTTTTTATCCCACGGTGTCGAGCATGATGACATGTTTGCATTCGGTACGTGGGAGTTACAGAAAGAAGAAGCTTGGCAGAAAGCAGAGGCTTGCACCTTGGAAGAGTCAGAGAAAAATTAATTCAGTCTGTTGTTTGAAGGCGGCTGAGCTTCAAAATAAAGAACCAGAATCAAACAGTCAGCTCTAGAGCTACAACAAATAGAGCTGTTCATGAAGACAGCTGGTGGAACAAAAGTAAGAGAAAAAGCAACACACAGATACTGGTAAACCCTCGTCTTCCATCACGGTGCTGTCAGTCATTTAATAATACAGAATGAAACAAAATAACATATATCACCTGGTGATGAGAGTTGACCACGATGAAACTCAAAAACCTTTGTTTCTTGATCCGTGAATTCAACATCCTTTAGCACCAATTTACACCGGCAATAACAAATCATCCTGATAAGAACTCTATATTACCTGTTAGATAACCTCTACAGTTAGAACTCTATATTACCTGTTAGTTAACCTCTACAGTTAGAACTCTATATTACCTGTTAGTTAATGTCTACAGTTAGAACTCTATATTACCTGTTAGTTAACCTCTACAGTTAGAACTCTATATTACCTGTTAGTTAACCTCTACAGTTAGAACTCTATATTACCTGTTAGGTAACCTCTACAGTTAGAACTCTATATTACCTGTTAGTTAACCTCTACAGTTAGAACTCTATATTACCTGTTAGATAACCTCTACAGTTAGAACTCTATATTACCTGTTAGCTAACCTCTACAGTTAGAACTCTACAGTATATTACCTGTTAGTTAACCTCTACAGTTAGAACTCTATATTACCTGTTAGATAACCTCTACAGTTAGAACTCTATATTACCTGTTAGTTAACCTCTACAGTTAGAACTCTATATTACCTGTTAGTTAATGTCTACAGTTAGAACTCTATATTACCTGTTAGTTAACCTCTACAGTTAGAACTCTATATTACCTGTTAGCTAACCTTTACAGTTAGAACTCTATATTACCTGTTAGTTAACCTCTACAGTTAGAACTCTATATTACCTGTTAGTTAATGTCTACAGTTAGAACTCTATATTACCTGTTAGTTAACCTCTACAGTTAGAACTCTATATTACCTGTTAGTTAACCTCTACAGTTAGAACTCTATATTACCTGTTAGTTAACTTCTACAGTTAGAACTCTACATTACCTGTTAGCTAACCTCTACAGTTAGAACTCTACAGTATATTACCTGTTAGTTAACCTCTACAGTTAGAACTCTATATTACCTGTTAGATAACCTCTACAGTTAGAACACTATATTACCTGTTAGTTAACCTCTACAGTTAGAACTCTATATTACCTGTTAGTTAACTTCTACAGTTAGAACTCTATATTACCTGTTAGTTAATGTCTACAGTTAGAACTCTATATTACCTGTTAGTTATCCTTTACAGTTAGAACTCTATATTATCTGTTAGTTAACCTCTACAGTTAAAACACTTGATTACCTGTTAGCTAACCTCTACAGTTAGAACTCTATATTACCTGTTAGTTAACCTTTACAGTTAGAACTCTATATTACCTGTTAGTTAATGTCTACAGTTAGAACTCTATATTACCTGTTAGTTAACCTCTACAGTTAGAACTCTATATTACCTGTTAGTTAACCTCTACAGTTAGAACTCTATATTACCTGTTAGTTAATGTCTACAGTTAGAACTCTATATTACCTGTTAGCTAACCTCTACAGTTAGAACCTGTTCTTAAAGCTCAACAATTTATCATGAGACTTTGCTTATTTTATGGTGTTCTTGTTGCTGCAGCTGGACGTCCAGTAGTGTCGTGATACAGACATTTGGTTAAAACACATTAAACCTCTTCAGGTTAGCTGAAGTTTATAAACAGCTATTATAGCATTCTAGCTGATCTAGCTGTTAGGTGATCCTTTGTCACTGATCTGCAGCAGTGTATCTCCTGATCTGACAATACAGAAGTATTCCTTCAACTACCGTACTTCCTGCTTCTAGAGACTATGCCAACTTTGAGTGATGTCACTGGTGGGTGTGGTCCCTACTGTAGATAACCAATAGACACCTATCAGATTGACCCAAACATCTTTAAGTGCAAAAAATATAAAAAATAAAAAATACTATTAAAAAACTCCAAACTACCAATCAGCTCACAACAATCACCAAACAGAGAAACTTACCAACACTTTAGACACTTTGGACGCCTGTAGTCGTTCATCACCATCAGCCCAGTGAGATTCTGTCTGTGTTCTTGATTCAGAAACAGACCGGCCCAGTCAGCTGGCAGGGTGGAGTTTGATGGATCTGACAGCTGTGAACAAGGTTTATCTTTTATTAGTAACACATCAAAACATTACTGTTCAATCAGAGTCAAGCCAGAGGCTGATGATGTGCCATGTTTTAAAGATGATGCGTGAAATAAATCCTAAACTTGAAGGCAGCTCTGTGTAGTTTCTCCCAGACTGGTTGCAGATTTAAACATTAATAAGTGAATATCAGATTCTAATTCTGCCATTGTGCAGCGTAGTTTAGTGTTTAGTGTTGGAGCTGCAGGCGAGCTGCAGAGACAGAGGCAGGCCCAGATTTGCATATTCATAGATCCACACAGAAAACAAAAGGTGCAGAATTACATCTAAGCCACTCTAAGGCATGACGGGATTATTTTTACAGGAACACTCGTCTAAATGTGAAATGTTGATGAACAGAGATGATTTTAAGGGTATAATCAACACCAGGGGACTAACTGTAATGGTCAGTGCATCCACCCTGACGAACACAGCCTCTCTGACATTGCATGGCCAATTAGAGTCCAATTTCAACCAACTGGATCAAGGTGGAAGACAGCAGGGAGAGAGAACGAGTGAGCGAAGGAGATGGAGAGAGATCTAAGTGGGCGGCACACTCTTCTGCCTCAGGGAAGATTGGTGTCAAGAGCAGAGAACACACACAGTGGGCTGAAAATGTAATGAATGTGTATCACTTGTTAGGAGAACCGCGGAGTGTGTGTGTGTGTTTGCGTGCGTGCGTGTGTGTGTGTGTGCGTGCGTGTGTGTGTGTGTGTGTGTGTGTGTGTGTGGTCTATGCACTTGACACCAATCTTCAGCAGCAGTTGAGAAATTAAAAAAGAAAGTAGTGAGAGTGTTGGATGGAGAACAAACCAGGATCCAAACATCAATATTTCAAAATTCCTTGAAAGAACAAATCCATCCATGATTCATGGAGTTTGAACATGAAAGAGGCGGCGATGCAGACGCAGGCAGACGCAGCGTCCTGTGGTCAGAGGAGCTGAATAACCGATGATGTTTGATGGATGCTGCAGAGGAGGAACGAGGGCTTTAATGTGAGGGTTTAACGACTCTAAACTCTCAAAATGTATGATCGGCTTCAAATCTGATTTCTATTGATCAAACTGTTAATCTGTTCAACTGCAGGAGACTTTCAAGCTGAAAAATGCTCCAAGAATTCCTGGCATGAGTTTAAATCAAACCCCAAAATGTTTTTATGATATTCATTTAAACTTCTCAAACAGCTCTAGTCTCGTCTGGCTTTCTAAATTCATTCCAGCTGGTTAATTTGTGCATTTGTGCAAGACTAGAGTGAAAAGAAAGTGTTTATGTTCCAGCCACAGGCAGATCTAAGGGGGGGCCAAAGGGGTCCCGGCTCTGTCTGAAATCTGATTGGCTAATTCATTTCTGCTGTCACTGGTGGGTTCAGTCTATAGAAGAATAAAAATGACAGCCATGTTCATTTAAAGAGCTCTCACAGAGATTCTTTAAAGCTATAAGTTCCTAATTTGCACTTTTTTCCTATCTGTTGCTTTTATTTAACTTCTATACTTTGTGTTTTATACTTTTCTTGTTTGTACTTTTGCACTTTTCCCCCTTTCCCTCTTTTGCATGTCTCACCCTTATGTTTGCATTTTTCTCTTATAATTTAATTTGTCCTTACTTGTGCACTCGTTTTTGTTGCACTTTTTTTTCTGTTGACATTTTCTTCTTTTATGTTTGCACTATTTCTACTTTTCACCATACACACACACTTTGTTTTCCTTACATCTGAACTCATTTTAAACTTGACATTTTGCTCCAAGTTACAGGTCTAAGCTACAAACACAGATCTAATATTTACCCAAGTAAACAAATATTTTCACGTGCACTATAAAAGGTTACTGTAGAAAACAATAAATCTAATTTTGACATTGTGATGGAAAAGATTAAAGGTTAGAGAGGAAAAGATAAACTGTCAAGTCCTGTTTCATAGCAGACCCTTTAACTTCATAGAGTGGGGAAGGTGTTATAACGAGGGATGCATTCCATTTCTGGAGCTGCATATGCTGGGTGTTCAGCATAAACTTCCTCTAAATGGAACGCAGCTCTCACCAATACTCTGTGCCTCATCTCCTATCAAGTTAGAAAATGTTTATATTATGTATTTTAATGCTAATGTCATCACTACTGATGAATCATGGGAATTTCTGCATTTTTTTGTTACATTTGAGGTTCTTCCCAAATAAATTACCAAAAGATTAAAAATCAAACAGGAAGAGTAGGGCTTTATTCCACACACAGCCAATCAGCTACCTTCTTCCTTAAAGAGACATTCCATCCATTCGAAGTATTTTTCTGTGCAAAAGTTAATGGTAATTCATAGTTTCCTTAGTAGTCTTTGTTCAGAGAAAATAAGTTTACATCATTCAGGACTGATGAGCTAACAGCTAGTCTGAGCGTCTGTCAGCTTAAATCAGCTCCAGTCTCCTAAATCTCTCAGTGGGTCATGTGACTTTATTTTATAAACCTCAACACCTCTGTCAGTTTCACATTACAGGTTATTTTGGCTGAAATTTCCAGAACTTCCTGCTGGAAAGCCTTGGATTAGTAGCTGCTGCTGGCGATGTTTAGGCTTAAGTCACCATAAAATAGCATGAACCGGATTCACCCGAATATAAGGCGAGGTTTTTTTCATTGAAAATAATGTAAAAATGCAGGGTTGTCTTATAATTGAGGTCTAATTGTTTGGGGTCATTCGACGACCACAACAGCAGCTGGTGCAGCCGTTTTGTAAAAGCGTCAGCAACAGGAAGCTCAGCTCAGATCTGTAGAATGGAAACTATTTTTCTTAAAGCCATACTCAGTAGCCAGGTAAACAATGTAGCTTTCAACATTTTTTTAAAGCCTCTTAACAACGTTCTAATATAATATAGCAATAAATATATTGTGGAGATTTAAAAAAAACCCAAAAGAAATCAATAAAGTGATTGTCTCGCAGTTCTCTAAAAACTTCAGCCAATCCTATCGTTCGGACCGAACGATAGGATTGGACAATCCAGCTGTCTGTCTGCCGCATTTCCTCACTGCTTGGATTGGCATTAATCCGCCCGGACACATTTTGGGGCAGAACATCCCAGAAGTGAAAGTGAAAGTAGAAGTAGGACAGAGGGCCGGCGGGTGATTCCATTTTAAGATAAAAATACCAGAGTCCCCCCCAAAAAACACCTTTTCAGCTAGCAGAAAACTAAAAACATTTGGAGGTGAAAAGAGGAAAAGCTGGGAAAACGTTTCTACGGCTGGAGTAAGACTCTGCTTTGTCACCTTTGCAAACCGTGGTCCTATGTCCGCGGGAAGGCTGACGTAAGGATTTTACCCGACGGGAGGGGTGAGTTCACCGAGACGTGTTTCTGTAAAATAGCTAGCGAGACCTCGTTTGTTTACCTGGCTACTGAGTATGGCTTTAACAGGCTTTTCAATAAGCTATTTCCAATGAGAGAGACTGGATTTAATTTGAACCTTTACACAGAAACAATTCAGAGTGGACCCTAACCCTAACCTGACCCTAGAACATCCCTTCAGAGCTCTGAGATAAAGAGACAAATATCTGAATCTGAATCCACATTTTCCTCATTTCTGTAGCTCAGATCAATGATGTTGCTCAGTATTTTAAAGTGCCTGTGACTCCATATTTAATCACTTTATATTAAACAGGTGTAATCTTTGATGCCTCTAGATTAGCGTTGCACCATTATAACTCAAAATACGCTGTAATTATTTCCTAACGAGCAACTCAGAGATCAGAAGAAAGCGCCGCCTTCCGGTTCTGCTGGGATTCTCCTTATTTGGCAGCCTGACACTTCTGCTGCAGCAGGGGGCAGTGTCGTCGCGTGAAAGAGAAACGAAACTGAAACTAAACACTACACGGTCTATGGGCAATGGCGGCGGCACTGCCTCGCTCCAGTTGTCGTGAACGTGCATGTGGGAGGAGAATTGACCATATAAGCCTGTCCGGATCACTATGACCTCATAGCGGGCTGGAGTGAAAAAAAACTGTTTGAAACCTGGGTCTGAAATCTGGAAGAGCTTCTCACTGGCTGTACTAGGAGACAGATGGACGCCGTTTTTTGCTCTTTCTGGCAGGTTTAAGGTGAGAACTTAACGTTGCAACATGATAGATAAGTCAGAAAACATGGAAACCATGTCATGGGCACTTTAACAAAAAGCTGTTTGTTTTCTGCAAACAGAATCAGAGAGGCAGGTATTGATCTTCTCAAGTCTTCTGGGTTTTCTATTATGAGCTCATTTTATTTCTTCTGCATTTTCTTCTTTTCTTCTCTCGGGGCCCTCAACAGTCCAGAAGGATCCTCGGAGACCAAAGAAGATGCAAAATGTGCAGCGGGGTGTGACAGCTGGCTGTCCAAATGTGATCCAGATACTTTGTGTTTGATGGCTACCTGTCAGCTCGTCAGCCTCCCTCCTTCATACGAGTGTGTGTGTGTGTGTGTGTGTGTGTGTGTGTGTGTGTGTGTGTGTGTGTGTGTGTGTGTGTGTGTCGTACAGTAAATCCACCGGTGAGTGCACCAGGCCTACTCCCTCACACACAGCCTCTGACAGCCATTATATTTTTTAATTTGTCGTGTGTGACCATACTGGAGTTGTCAGCCTGGTTTAGAGCTGGTTGTGTGTGTGTGTGTGTGTGTGTGTGTGTGTGTGTGTGTGTGTGTGTGTGTGTGTGTGTGTGTGTGTGTGTGTGTGTGTGTGTGTGTGTGTGTGTATGTGTGTGTGACTGGCTCTGTGTGACGCTGATTAAAAGTGAGAGCTTTTTGATTGCCTCGACCCTCCGTGGGATTATTAGCATAAAGCACACACACACATGCGTGCACACACACGCACGTACGTAGGAGTAATTGAGCATTTCTCTTCTACATTACAGGTAACCGAATCCGAACCAGGAGCTCGGCGCCGAGCTAACAAACTAACACTTTGCTGTTCACGCTTCAGATTTAAATTCATGCAGATGAGGCTAAAGAGGAGAAGGAGCTCCTTTGTGTTTGAAGTCGTTCAGCTCTCCGTCGTCTCCCAGTCAAACTCCAAACTGGGATTCTGGCGGCGCCAGAATCATTTTGATTTTCAGCCACAAAGAGACTTGGACAACAAAAAGCAAGAGGGAAGCGCCGGCCAATCGGCTGCTGTCGAGGCAGACCTGTTGGCTGCTGGTGACCTGGTGGCAGAACGTTCACACACTTATCTGCACTCTGATGTAGCGCTGAACAAAACGTGGCACTACACCTACTCAGGGCTCGTTTTGGAAAGAAAAAGAGGATTTGATCAAACCGGTTGGTACAAGAAACAGCTCACACACTGAGGATGTTTACGTCTTTGCAACAAATCAGAGCAGCTGAAATGTGTCAGTAGGTTTTAGTGGGTTAAGGTACTTCTATTGACTGATCTCCAGAGGGAAGCCTTTTAAATGACATCCCATAATCTGATTAAGGCTGGATAGATGGAACAACAGCCTGAGACACGAAGGCTCCAAGGAAACGTGGAGAAGGTTAACAGAGTGATGACTTCAAGAAATTATGGGATAATTAAAGTCCCATCATCCCTTGAGGGAATGCAGATCTCCGCTCCAGTCAGAGTTTTTAACTGAGGTCTTATGTTGAGAAACGATGTAATTATAAAGGTAGATCTTATTTTTTAAATTAGCTCTCAGTGTGATGAAATGATACGAATATTTAGCATTATTGTTGAGAAATTTCATGGTAATGATTGGATAATGTTTTTAAAATGTAGACAAAGTTTTCTCTGGAACAGCAGCAGCAGCATTTAGGAGTTTTGCTGCCGCCTGAATGAATTAATGCTGATGAACATTTTCCTCTAGCTCATGTTTAACTTCTCACGCTATGGAAACATTTAACAAGGAATTCATCTCCTGCTGTATAAAAAGAAATATATAACAAGCTGATTATAGTCTGCAGGATGAAAACGTGAAGCGTCCAGCATGGCTCTGATCTAAAGCAGCAGGTCATGATCTGTCAGCTGCTTTCTTCTCTATAAAACTAAATCTCATCTTTTTAGGGGCTTAAATTTTACCAAACAGGTTTTGTAAAATAATTTTAAACCTCTTCATCTAGGCGGATTAGGGGAACTTGAGTGATCGTTCCTGGATGTCAAGCGTTTGGGGAGGGGCTTCGTATTTTAACAGTGACCTCCAGGTAAAATGGTAAAGAGAATGTAACCAGCAACCCATGAGTCAGAACTGAATAAAACCACAGCAGGATATAAAGTTAGACTTTGTATTAGTGATAGAATCACAGTAAGTTAGTTGACTCATCAGATCTGTTTTCATTCACAGACATCATTTCCTCACACTACACTCATACGTTAAAGCTACAGCTCTGCCGTCTCACATCTGTTGGACGATCAAGGCTTAAAGCAGCATTAATGAACTTTCCTGTGTAGCCCCCTACTGGTTAAAAGTGTAATTTCAACTGTCGTAAATACTCCTGCAGCTGAAGAGAGAGGTGCCACTTAGGGATGAACAGTAAACCGGTTAACTGCCACTAATGAAGTAACCAGGTATAATTTGTGCCCGGTTACCTGCAGTTCATGCCCTATACTGTGCATGTGTGTAATGTATTTTTGTTCCACTAAAGTGCGGGAGAACATCGCTATCAAATAGGTTTACCCAAAAACCATAGGGGGATGAGCTTCCCTCATCTCATGGATCAAATAAAATCCTCAAAGAAGCAGTCAAGATATCGCAGCGTGGAGCCTTTCTTCTTGTAGAGATGGACTAATTCTGAAGTCACTTGGTTTCCTCCACTCAGAGTGTTGTTGGTGTTCACATTCGTTCATATCAACACAAGGTAGGCCGATTTCACGCATCATTTATGCTTCTAAAAAGGCTTAGTACCTGTTAAGAGTAAATTGTTTAGTATAAAAAATGTCAGTGTAATTATTTAGTTTGTTGAAAGAAAACCCATGAGTCTGAGAAAGTGTGGTCTCAGAATGCACATCTAAACACGCACAGACGGTCCACTGAGCAGCAGCTCGTCCCACTAACGCCGCTCTTTGTTTTTGAATGTTGAAACGAGTGTGCTACCTGGTTGGGAATCCAAATTAATGGTGTGGTTTACTGAAAAGACGTTTTTTTTCTGATTAATATTGGTCACTCTGAGCTTTTCATGCAGGCTGAACATGAAGACACTCTTGTACATGGATCTCCAGCGAACCCTAACCCTAAACCTGAACACAGTTCAATGAATATATAAAGCATCAAATGATTATTTAAAATGTGTCCTTCATTAAATGTCTTTTATATAATGAATTAAATGTGCCATAAATATATGTATATATTTTAATAATCATAATTATTTCATGATTTAATTATAAAATGATCCGTTCTGTGAGTTGCTGCACATCATGAATTAATTTAATCTGTCAGAGTCACTCATCACAGTCAGTGGGCGGAGCTAAGGCTGATAAACATGGCGGCTCATGTGATGGAGGGTTTAGTGGAGCTGGTGAGATATTTTAGACCTAACAGATATAAAAATAAGTTGCTGAGAGTCTGATGTAAAACTGAAGAATTTATGAATTGTCTCACTTTTCAATCCAGATTTTGACCACAGAGTAACTTTAAGAGACTCCAGTGCTTTCAGACGGGGTGTTGTGTTGAAATGCATTACTCCGTCAAAGCTGTGTCCCCACCCAGGTGTCAAAGGTCAACAAACGTCACTGGTCATCGTTTTGAGGCTGCACACGTCCTATAAAGAAACACATGACTTTTAAAAATCATTTCTCTTATTACAGACTGTGATGACAAATGAATAACAATGATTGTTTTTCATTAGGTGTAATTAATCAGAATTCATTGCTTTGAAAATAATGGTTAAGTCATAACAATGATAATTTCTGAAATGCATTATTTTAGATCTTAAATACATCAAATGCCGCTAATTGATGATTTAATCATGTTTTATTATCAGTCAAGTTTCATATTAATATCAATATATTAATAATGATCTTTTTGAGCTTTAACTATGAGTTTCAGTGAAATACATTCTCTAGTATAAGTTTCAGAGAGAGAGTGAACTTGTCTCTCAGCAACGCCGCCCCAACTTCCCTGGCTGATTATTGGTTAGTAGTATTTTTTATAAAAATACATGTTTCTGGATTTCTCCACTCTCTGCCAACCAGTCTCCACCAACATGACGACTGGAAAACCTTCTGTCTGGAATCAGACCCGATTCAGGTTAACGGCCTAAAGATGACTCATCCTTTTTGTAACAGCCAGAACTTCTAATTTGATCCAGAAAAGAATCATATTTTTGAATCCAGCTCCAGTTTATCAGAACTGCTAGATTTAACTCGACATCATCTGCACGCCAAGGCACCATAGAGAGAGAGAGAGAGAGAGAGAGCGAGAGAGCCACCTCGGACCAGTCTACATCCAGCCTCAGTGATACTGATCATCAAGTCCAGCAGGTCACCCTCCGAGTGGTGGGAAGGACTTCCTCTGAACTTGTTGAGACAGACTTCTCCAGACAGCCTGGACCCATCAGGACCTGACCTGGTACAGTCAGCCTTGATCAACATGATGTCAGATTGCTCATCATAACTGATCAATTATTAGTAATTACTAAAAATCAATCATAATTACTCCACTTTCCTTTAAGGAACTAAACTAGACCCTTTTATAACATCTTTAATCATTTTGATAAATGTTTATTAACGTTCTGTTTGTTTTATTTTGTAAATAAATTAGTTAGGAAAATAAAGTAAAGTGTTGGTTCCCTGGTACACCAAAGAATCTAGAGTCAATCTGAAATTAAAGGTCTGACTATTTTAATGACTCATCATTTATGAGACATCATACTTTGTTTGATCATTTTAATATTGTATTGACAGTTTATTAAGTGTAACTACTTCACAGAAAAGTTACACCCATCAAAATCATACCTGGACTACTTCCTGTTTCTAGAGACTCCGCCTGCTTTGAGCAGTGTCACAGGTGAGTATGGTCCTTGGACAAATAGCTGATAAAACGCCTCTTCAGAACAACCCAGATATCTTTTTAACCACAGTGCATAAGAAGATTATTAACAGTTTTGAAGCCGAGCTTCAGTCAGCTCCTGGTGATGCCTATCAACCATCAGCCTTGATCTACAAGCCCCCAAAGCTCAGCTAGCTTCCAACAAAGCACTATACAGCTAGCGTGTGTGCTCTAAGCAGCATGCTGGGTGAAACGGAGAAATCGCTGTTGTTCTGATAATATCTTCTCCACGACATCTACCATTAAAACTCTGATATCTGTCTAAACTACAGGATCAATTCAAAGATTTGGAGGCATTATAGAGATGTAATAAGATTAGGATCATGTGAGTTCTAGAAGCCACCAGCGATGCCGTTGGAGATCTGCTTAAGATCTGGAAAAAGAACGGATTCTGGACTGGACTGTTCTCACCGTACCCTTCAACCTAGGCCTGGTAGGTTGGCAACTGGAATTCCTTCATTTCTTAAAGATGTTTCACTTCTAATCCGAGGATCTTTGTCAGTTCTAACTGGAAAGTGTGGAGTTTCATCAGGTCAAGACTCAGTGGTCCACCTACATCAAGGACAGGGGACAACACTTTGAGGACGATAATGGGAGCATTTTAGACAGAGAAGATAGATGGTTTGAGAGAGGAGTAAAAGGAGCCATTTATGTCAAATAGAAAACAAACAGAGGGAGGCCTCAGGTTTCACCTTTCCAGCTCCTACAGTGCAGCTTTGAACCTGATCCCCAGACAGTTGCAGTCTAATTCACAGCTTCCTGCATCACAGTTCAAAGGTGGACCAGTCTAACACAACAGGGCCTAATGACATTTACAACTTGTGATTTCAACTCGTTCATCAACAACAGCTGACTACAGACATGGGCTTGAAACTCTGCACACTCCAGACAGAACTGACAAAGCTCCTCAGGTGAGAAGCACAACTTCTTCAAGACACTGAAGAAGTCCAGTTGTTGAACCTACTAGGACCACCATGACCTGGAGGACTGAGAAGCTTCATCAGCTGACTTCAACTACAAGCTGCTTGAGTTCATCATCATTTACTCACTACGGGGTTTTCAAGGACGTGAGGAAGACCAGACTAAAAGTCGTGACTCCAAAAAGTTTAAAAGCTGTGAAGCTGTTGCTGAAGAATTCTCTTTATTGTTTCTGGAGCCACGCTTTTAGCATGGGTTGAGTTTCTTTCTGCTAATGAGAACCAGTTGTTGAAGCTCTTGAGTGAGAAATTAAAAAGCAGCAGGTGTTTCTCCAGCAGACTTCCTGTTTGTGTTTCTGTACATGTGGGATGGAAAACTAAAGCAGACAGACAGTTTGTTCATTATTCTAACGTCCTCCTAATGACTGCATGGTTAATGCATCACCATCTGGCTCTCACGCACGCACACACGCACGCACGCACACACACACACACACACACACACACACCGCTGTGATAATGCAGCCATTGAATGTAATGACAACACACCGCTTGTTGTAATGAGACTCCGGTTTGTTTCACACAAAACCCAAAGCAAAGCATGATGGGTAAACTGGCTCCCTGGTAATAACTGGCTTCTTGTCGCCGTGGAAACGACTGGAGTATTTGTCCCTGCCAGCCGCTGTGGAAGAACCCGAGGACTGGAACCGAGGCGGGCGTGATGTCGGGTTACCAGATAGTAAATAAAAGTACCAGGATGCCAGGTCATCACTGAAACTCTTCCCTGTAAATTGGGTTGTGTGTCAGCGCGGTGAATCATGTTGACTTTGTGTATCTGCGAGTGTGTGTCGCACTCAGACAGCAGCACTTGAACGAAATTGGCCCCTTGGTACCCACAATGCATCTGGAGCTGGCAGGAGTGTCTGAGTGGCTGTCTGTGTGATTAAACCTTATGATGCCTCGGTGTAACGCGCAGCTGCCTCATTCTGACCCCTGTGCCGTTACCACGGCAACCAGCGGGCCGAGGTCTGCTGAGCTGAGAGGTGTTGGAGTCAGAGATCAAAACTTTATAAAAGTCAACTGAAGCAGCGCTCCGACTCTCTAAAAGTTCAATTATTTGTGTGGTTTTGGTTTTCAGGAGGTAAAAAATGGATTTTATGATAAAAAAGAATAAAATCAGCTGTTAATGAGACAGCCACTACTCATAGGTTCATTAACAGATCAACAAAAGACAATGGGAAAATATCAGTTTGTAGGAAGGACATTCAGTAAAATACTTGGAGTTCGCTCCTCTTTGGTCTCCCACAGAAATCTGTACATCAACTTCAACTGGTCCAAAACTCTGCTGCTGGTACGTCACTAAACCCTCTAATCACAGCATCCAGCAGCTTCACCGGTCAACTACAGGATCCATCACAACACACTGCCTTTCATTCACAGCCCTACACCCCCTGTATCCTCAGCATCATCATCAGCCTGTAGGACCCCCTGGTAGACTCATCACCAGCGCTCAGCCTACCCACTCACTGTCATTAGATTTAACTCTTTTATTCTGTTTTAGATTGCTAGTCGTTTAGTGTAATTGAATTTTCTCTGTCTGATTGTTTTTAATGTTTTAACTCCTTGTGTATATCTGTAAGGCGACCTTGAGTTCCTCAAATAAATATATTATTATTATTATTATTAATAAAATAAGTAAACCCCTTGTTCTTTCATTTTTTGCACTGTAAAACTTTAGTGGCTGCAAATCAAGATTTACAGTTCCAGTCATCGAGTCTTTTAAGGGCTAAAAACTGACTTTTGTCTGTTGATTTATAAAACTATATTTCATTCGCTTTTAAAACATTTGTACTTTAACTTTTCAAAATCCTTATAACATTTTTTTCTTTAAATTATTTTTTATTTTTTACCCTTAAAAATTTTGTGTAAAATTTTCCACCATAGTATGTTGGGGGCTATTTAAAATAATGTGCTGTTGTTAAATATTTAGATTTTATTTACTTCTTTATGTTTGTTGGTCATCGTTTTGGACTTTTTAAATTCACTTTATGTTTGTACTTTTTAAAAACTTTTTGAAAACATTGTTACTTTTTAAATACTTTTAAACTTGACACTTTCAAAGTTTCAACCACTGAGTGTAACTGAGGCTAATAAAGAGAACTTTTCTGTTTTTCTTGCCTGTCAGCGGCCATATGAGTGTTACAGCAAGTCGCTAAGCTCACGCTACAGCTCATCAGAGTGTGATGACGGGCGTCATGGAAACCGGGGCGTCATGGATACCGGGGCGTCATGGATACTGGGGCGTCATGGATACCGGGACGTCATGGATACTGGGGCGTCATGGATACCGGGACGTCATGGATACCGGGGCGTCATGGATACCGGGGCGTCATGGATAACGGGGCGTCATGGAAACCGGGGCGTCATGGATACTGGGGCGTCATGGAAACCGGGGCGTCATGGATACTGGGGCGTCATGGAAACCGGGGAGTCATGGATACTGGGGCGTCATGGATACTGGGGTGTCATGGATACCGGGGCGTCATGGATATTGGGGCGTCCTGGAAACCGGGGCGTAACACCGGTCTGTGAAGTAGCGCTGTAGCAGAAGAATGACATACATGTATGAAGTTTAGCGAGCATGTGCAGCCCTGATTATGTGATATAAACCTTTAAATGTTTAAACATTTCTCACATCACATCAGTTTTTGTCCTCTACTCAAACACAGCTGCTTGTTTAAAATACATTTAAAAACCAAATGACCTGTAATGATGATCAGAGTGATCAGATAATGATTTTTGTTGGAAACAGATTTTTCTCACTTCTAATCAAACTGATGGAGTGTTTGAATGAACTGAATATTTAGACGTCTGGTTTTACAGCCTGTTGGTGAGTTTTCTAACTCACATCGAGGCTTTTTTTCCTGATTTTGGAGGAAGGTTTTGAGCCTTTAACTGCCGTCAGACCAGTCCTGATCCATTCTGAGAGAGAAATGAAGTCAGAGTTTAAACATGATCAAAGCAGCAGCAGCTGAACCTCCTTCACTTCATTCTGCTCTAAAGACGAGTGATTTCTAATATTCCTCATCTTATAGTAGTCCTTTAATGTTAGCATCCTGTCCTTGTGACTTCTGTTTGTTTTGCATCAATAGAACAAGCTGACGCTTCAGGAACCACAGTCTGGATCAAACCGTGTGTGAGAGACGTGTAACAGATAAATACAGTGAAATGAGCCTAAATAAGATCCGATAAACAGCAGCCTGGCTGGATTAGTCCGGACTGATTCGTTAATCAGTACAAGTGAGTCCACAGCTGCTTTATTACATTTCTGCTGCTGTCTGAAGGCAGCAGGACAAATGCACTAATAAATCCACACAATCTGATCACAGGCTGCAGTCACATTGCAGCGTTATGAACAACTGTTTCCCTTTTATTAAATCACAGAGGGATGAGGCTGCTCGCTCTGAGGACAGCGTTCAAACTCCTCACAGGAAGCGCCTGCTCCACCGTGCAGCTCCTTCCAGATCAATACAGCCCAGTTCAGGGTGAGGACCTGTCAGGAGGCCTCAATCAGACTTCTAAACCCTTAACCTTTGACCCTGTGTTTAATAAAACTCCTGCCCTTTTCATCCTGACGTGAAGCTGCACAAACCCAGCTGACATTTTAACGTCGCTACCTAACGTGATCAGGAGTGTCGTCTCAGGTCTGGTTCTGGTTTCCATCAGTCAAAGGAAACAACACCGTTTACAGTTCCCGCTGCAGCGCCGCATCCATCACTTTGCTCAGTCCTGCAGATGAAAATACGCCGACAGCCTAAGTGAACACAGCGAGGTCGTCACGCTGAGAGCAGAGGAACCTGGTCTATAGGAGGCAGGAGGAGAAAGAAAGGAAACATTAACATTCAGGGCTGAGGTGAATATATAGTTATTCATCTAAAACACACACTTTCTTTCTGCTTCCTTCAGGCACTCAAAGTCACGTTGCCTTTTTGCTTAACCTCCATTATAAACCCTGCAAAGTGCACGCTCTCTCTCTCTCTCACACACACTCAGATATGCACAGCAGCTCTGAGCAAAGCGTGGGTTGTTTCTTCAGGTTACATCTCTGTGTGCAAATGATGGATGGAGGATATAAAATCCGTCTGCAGGCCATTTAAACGGCAAATGAACAGGATGCAGTCCAACTGCTTTAATTGTACAACTTCTCCTCTGTTTTCTTAAATGCTGACTTTTATGTGACCAAACGGCTTCCATAACATATAAATCACATAAAATGATGTCTGATGAATAAAAAGCAAATGCATCCAGTTACAGAGAGAGAAAAACATCAGAACAGACCACGTGGTTAAAAACTGATAATGCTGGATGTTATTCATAAACATCAGAGGAGAGGTTTAGGTTTCAGAATCAGCAGAAACACAAAGTTTATATTTCAACTAGATCAGAACTAATACTTTTATTTTTGAGTTGAACAGTAAAAACACTAAACTGAACCATAACGACACCCAGGGAGCAGGAACAGCAAAACCTGGACTGGTTTTTAAAACTCATGAAATCCATTCAAGTTGGTGACGAAACTGAAAAGAACTGAAAACTTTAGTTTTGTGTTTTATATTATTATTTTTTCTGTGAGGTCCCACTAACCTATACAAGTCAGAGAACTTTAAAATGTAAAGCTTGGATCTCAGGAGGTTAAAGAACGGATCAGAAACGCTCTACTCTTTATTGATTACCACTCGGTGTCTTTAACTGAAGGATGAAGAGGAAGGATAATAAGCTGTTCTGTGTTTAATTATTTTACAGAGGTTTTATGAGGTCACCATGTTTTCAGTGCATGCTAACAACCCTTTGATATGATTTGAAGTGACATGCTAAATAAATGGATGATCTCTGCGCTGCTCTTCATGAACATGAGAGCATCCGTGCACAAATGGTTCACCGTGCACGAGAAAGGATGAACCAGCTTAAAGTCACACCACAATAAGTGGAACTGTGTCGGTTTTATCACCACTTTAGTCTTGGTGTTTTGAACTAAAAGGCTGATTAGTTTTAGCCTCCTTTAGTCTATATGTGATAGTTTTAGTCCAGTTTTAGGTGACGACAACTCAAAAGGTTTAAGTCTAGTTTTAGACAGTTTTTTTTAAAAGTATTAATCATTTAACAAAGTAATTTAGGTCAAAAAGTTGGAAATGAGATTCACTCACATCAGCCAATTCAAAAGTACCATAGACGTTTTGGCATTAAACAGGAAAAGTAACAAAAAACATCCAAAACAGACAAAAATACAATAACCAAAGTATTCAATCAACACTGTAAGTATTGGTCTAACGTTCGGCCATAATGTTAACAAAGACATGTTGCTGTTTAATGAATAAAACCACTAATCACGACGTGAAGCTCATTAGCTTAGCTTAAGCTCATCAGGTTTAATAGTTGAATGTAGCGCTGCATTTTTAGTAAAACAAAAGGTACAAAGCAAACAACTCACCATGGAGCTGATTAAATAAAGACACAATATGGAATCAATCAGCAGGGTTGTCACAAGCTGTCAAGAAGGATTCTTTCAATAAGTATCATTTGATGAGATGAGCGCACGGCCACAGAGACAAAACAGAACAATCGCCCTGTACTAATGATGGAAGGGATCAACCCCGCCATAATAAAAGGATGCTCAGAAGTGGAGATTCAGTTCACATGATTGACAGCAAAAGCAGTTCACCCAGCTACCGTTCCACAACTCCACACACTAATGTATTTTGTCTCGTCTCGTCGATGTACATATACTCAGACGTGTTGTCTCTTTTTAGTCATCAAAGGGCCACATTTAGCTTGTCAAAAACGTGAAAAAAGTGTGTTAATGCTATAATATCTGTTATAGTCCTAGTCAACAAAAACAATGAGTGGAATCAAAAGAAATCAAACCTACTGACAGCCAGGTGGGTGGACAGGGAGCGATGAGGGAGGAGGAGGTGGAGCTGGTGACTTCTGACATTTTCAAAACCATCTAAATTTTATAAAAATTTTATTTTACCGTACTTTTTAAAAATCTGGATGGACCTTTATCATGGTCAGCTGACAGCAGGCAGGGATCTCAGATTGGAGGAATTTTCACAGAGGAATCAAGCTAACCGCTAATCAAAACAAGAATCAAGCTAACCGCTAATTAAAGCAGGAAGGGGGAGACTTGGGCTCTTCCTACACCCCTGTTCTCTGCTCGCTGCCTGGGGCCTGGAGTAGAGCAGGCCGCCTGGTCGGGGTTTGTGGGGGGAAGCTGCTCGGGGCTGGTTTCACCCTTAGGGCGCCGGTCCCCAGTCCTGGGAACATAGAGTATGCATGAGGAGTGAGAGTGGGTGTACAGTGTTTATTGTGTGGGATGTGTGTGTGTGAACATGAGGGTGGGAACGTGTGATTGTATATGTGTGACTGTTTATCTGTCGGGTCTGGTCTTCTCCCCCTTCTGAGACATGATGGGCCCTGTTCTGTTGAGACTTGTCCTCCCTGACTGCGCCTCAGCATTGGGTGGTGCCTTTTTCCACTGGCGTATTGGGGTAGGGGTGGGTACCGCACACGGTACTTTTTAAAGAACCGACTTAATTCCGTGGTACCGAACTTGGACCAACTCAGGTGATCTAAAACGGTGCCTCGTTCCGGTACCTGTCCATCATTAATGAGAACTTGTGAGACAGCGATGATAAACTGTCGCTGATGCTGCGCGCGTGTCACCGCGCGTGTTAGGCATGTTGTGTGCGTGTTTCGGACGTGCTACAATTGTATGCGTGTTGCTGCGAGCGTGTTTGTTGAAGCCTCCTACTTGGGAGGAGCTACGCGCCCGCATCTCACCGCAGCTGATTGTCTTTGATGCTGTGCGCAATGTCTCATAAGTGTGTGTGTGTGTGTGTGTGTGTCTGTGCGCTTGTGTGTGCATGCCCGCGTCGGATCATTAGAACCGGACTAAAAACTCTGAACTGTGTGTCATTGGCTCATCCACTGAGTCCCCCCCCCCCGCCGTGCAGTTATTTATTGTGATTTGCCGAATAGGCAGAGATATTTAGTGTATGTATTTGTCCACTGTTTTACATTAGTTTAATAAATTATCATTTTATTTGGAAACACGTTTCTGTCTGCTACTTCTGTAGTGGAGCCTTTATTAAACCCTCCTGTAGCTTCAGTTCTAAAAGGTCACATAAAGACAGGAGAGGTGAGGAGAGGGAAAGAAAACATGAGCAGCAGGTAGGGAGGAAATAATCTGAGAGAGGAAATAACATGTTCTCCTCATTATAGTGATTCCAGAGGACAAAGTTAGGAGGACATGGAGCTGGTTAGAATGTTTGCATCATTTATAAAACACTAGTTGGTTAAAGTGCCTGCGACTCCGTATTTAAATCACATTATATTAAACAGGTGTAATCTTTGATGCCTCTAGATTAGCGTTGCACCATTATAACTCAAAATACGCTGTAATTATTTCCTAACGAGCAACTCAGAGATCAGAAGAAAGCGCCGCCTTCCGGTTCTGCTGGGTTTCTCCTTATTTGGCAGCCTGACACTTCTGCTGCAGTAGGGGGCAGTGCCCAGCAGGGGGCAGTGCCGTCGCGTGAAAGAGAAACGAAACTGAAACTAAACACTACACGGTCTATGGGCAATGGCGGCGGCACTGCCTCGCTCCAGTTGTCGTGAACGTGCATGTGGGAGGAGAATTGACCATATAAGCAAGTCCGGATCACTATGACCTCATAGCGGGCTGGAGTGAAAAAAACAGTTTGAAACCTGGGTCTGAAATCTGGAAGACCTTCTCACTGGCTGTACTAGGAGACAGATGGACGCCGTTTTTTGCTCTTTCTGGCAGGTTTAAGGTGAGAACTCAACGTTGCAACATGATAGATAAGTCAGAAAACATGGAAACCATGTCATGGGCACTTTAAAGTTTTTCATATTGAAGAATTTAGTACAACACTACGATAAAATACAAACAGTTGTGTGTTATTTATCATGATTTTTGTTACTTATTGTTATATATTGAGAAATAAATATTTTTAATATAAAAAGCGATTTATTTAATTATTAAACACTCAAAAGTATCGAAAACTGATACCGTTAAGTACCGAATCGATTCAAAGGTGAAAGGTACCCATCCCTGTATTGGGGTGTCTCGGGGTCTGGGGCTGGGTGCTGGGTGTGTGTCTGCTCTGCCCCCTGTGGCTGCCTGGTGGGATCTGGGCCCCCTGGTGCGGTCGGGCCTCGGCTGGGGCCGGTTCGCCCCTGGGTCTCGGGTCTCTGGTTCCGGCTGGATCTTCTTGGCTTTACTGATTAATTGCTTTTGAAACTTTTATAGATTTTGTTGTCACCACAAGCTACAGCAGATCAGCTAGTTAGCGTAGCAACAAGGACGATCTATACGTGACTAAAAATATAAATATTTCAAACGGTGTTATGCTAAACTCCAAGTAAAGGTTTGATGGTTGAAGTCTGACTTTAAATAGTGAAAAAAGAAAAGCGTATGTTGTTAGTAACTAAGAGTTGTTTCCTCCATGAAGCAGAGAACACGCTAACCCTGTGTGTTGTTAGAGAGGCTGATGACTATCATTATGTCATCATTAATACATCAGTTTGGATGCTGTATCATGAAATAATGGACTGCGGCGTTCGGGTCAGCAGGAGGAATTCCAAAGTGGTAAACGCGCTCATCAACATGCACATTCGCTGCTTGTACATTTTCTGGACAATTACCTGCTCTGTTCACACATGACTTCCCTCAGACTGGTCCAGGTAATAAGAACATGTCATAGCTGCAGAACAGCTCGTGTTTAGGAAGCGCTGCATTAACAGTCCCAGTTCCACCATGGTGACAGCTAGCCACGCCTCTCTTTTGTTTTGTGCTCTTGATTCCTTCCTGTTCTTTCTACCAGGGTTTAGTCTTTAAGAGTCATCGCCATGGGCTAACTCAGACACTTCAGAGCAGACGGCTCAATGCAGATCATCTTCTCTCAGCAGGACGCTGCCACAGGAAGGAGGTGTTGTTCTGTCACCTGAAAGGACCTGCATCCCTCAGAGTCACAACCCCCCATACGGGAGCTTTTAGAAAAGAAGGTTTTTGTGCTGAGACTGAAAATGGTGCCACACAAAGAACAGCTGGTTGTAGAAAATACAAAGAGAAAATAAGAGAACTGAGTGAAAGACTGGGAAATTTAAAGCTTCAGTCACTGAGTGATCAATCCTAAATAAAGTTCTGATGTTCTTCTATTCTTATTAAATGTTTAGATTTTCTTATTGTTGAAATTGAATTGTTGAAAAAAATTTTTTAAATATATTTTTATTAATTCATTTCATTACTTTACAAATACATTAAAACATAACAAAACTCCTCCTTGAACCGTCACCTTATCGTGGTGGAGGAGTTTGAGTGCCCTAATGATCCTAGGAGCTATGTTGTCTGGGGCACTTGTGCCCCTGGTAGGGTCACCCATGGCAAATTGGTCCTAGGTGAGGGGTGAGACAAAGTGTGGTTCAAAAGACTCTTCATGGAAGTTCTATCAACGAGCCAGTGTACCCGGCCCGGAGGGTTACCGGGGTCCCACCCTGGAGCCAGGCCTGGGGTTGGGGCCCGTGAGCGAGCGCCTGGTGGCCGGGCTTTCGCCCATGGGGCCCGGGCCCAGGCCCGGGCCGGGCCCAGCCCGAACCGGATACATGGGCTCATCCACCTGTGGGCCCACCACCTGCAGGAGGAACATGAAGGGTCTGGTGCATTGTGGATCGGGTGGCAGACCGAGGCGGGAGCTTTGGCGATCCGATCCCCGGACGGGAAAACTGGCTATCGGGACATGGAACGTCACCTCTCTGGCGGGGAAGGAGCTGGAGCTTGTGGAAGAGGCTGAGCGATACCGGCTAGATATAGTCGGGCTCACCTCGACACATAGCGTTGGCTCTGGAACCCGAGTCCTTGAGCGGGGTTGGACTCTCTTGTATGCTGGAGTTGCTCCGGGTGAGAGGCGGAGGGCTGGGGTGGGCTTTCTGTTAGCCCCAAGACTCTCTGCCTGTATGTTGGGGTTTTCTCCGGGGGACGAAAGGGCAGCTTCTCTGCACCTTCGGGTTGGGGAACGGGGTCCTGACTGTTGTTTGTGCTTATGCACCAAATAGCAGTTCAGAGTACCCACCCTTTTTGGAGTCCCTGGGATGAGTGCTGGATAGCGCTCCTACTGGGGACTCCATAGTCCTGCTGGGGGACTTCAACGCTCACGTGGGCAATGACAGCGTGACCTGGAGGGGCGTGATTGGGAGGAACGGCCCGCCCAATCTGAACTCGAGTGGTGTTCTGTTTTTGGACTTCTGTGCAAGTCGCAGTTTGGCCATAACGAACACCATGTTCGAACATAAGGATGCCCATCGGTACACCTGGTACCAGGGCAGCCTAGGTTACAGGTCGATGATTGACTTTATAGTTGTATCATCTGACCTGAGACCGTATGTTTTGGACACTCGAGTGAAGAGAGGAGTGGAGCTGTCAACTGATCACCACCTGGTGGTGAGTTGGATCAGATGGCAGGGGAAGATGCTACGCAGACCTGGCAGACCCAAACGTATAGTGAGGGTCTGCTGGGAACGCCTGGCAGAAGAGCCTGTCAAGATGGTCTTCAACTCCCACCTCCGGCAGAGCTTCGACCGCGTCCCGAGAGCAGTGGGGGACATTGAGTCCGAATGGGCCTTGTTCCGCTCTGCGATTGTTGAGGCGGCTGTTGCTAGCTGTGGTCGCAATGTAGCCGGTGCCAATCGTGGCGGTAACCCCCGTACCCGTTGGTTGACACCAGAGGTTAGGGGAGCAATTAGGCTGAAGAAGGAGGCCTACAAGGCATGGCTAGTCTGTGGGTCTCCAGAGGCAGCTGATGGGTATCGGAGGGCCAAGCGGGGTGCAGCAGTGGCAGTTTCCGAGGCAAAATCTCGAGCGTGGGAGAAGTTTGGTGAGACCATGGAGAAAGACTATCGGTCGGCTCCAAAAAGGTTCTGGCAAACCATCCGGCACCTCAGGGGAGGAAGGCGGCAACTCGCTCACACTGTTTACAGTGGGGACGGGGAGCTGCTGACATCAACTGAGGCTATAGTCGGGCGGTGGAAGGAATACTTTGAGGAGCTCCTCAATCCCACTGACACGCATTCCCATGAGGAACCAGAGCTGGGAGACCTGGGGACGGACTGTCCAATCTCTGGGGCAGAAGTCGCTGAGGTAGTCAAACAACTACGCAGTGGCGGAGCCCCGGGGGTGGATGAGATCCGACCTGGGTATCTGAAAACTATGGATGTTGTAGGACTGTCGTGGTTGACACGTCTCTGCAACATTGCGTGGTCATCGGGGGCAGTTCCTGTGGAGTGGCAGACCGGGGTGGTGGTTCCCATTTTTAAGAAGGGGGACCAGAGGGTGTGTTCCAACTATAGGGGGATCACACTCCTCAGCCTCCCTGGAAAGGTCTACTCCAGGGTACTGGAGAGGAGGGTCCGGTCGATGGTTGAATCTCGGATAGAAGAGGAGCAATGTGGTTTTCGTCCTGGTCTTGGAACTGTGGACCAGCTCTTTACCCTCGCTAGGGTGATGGAGGGGTCATGGGAGTTTGCCCAACCAATGTGTTTTGTGGATTTGGACAAGGCTTATGACCGTGTCCCCAGGGACACCCAAATATTTCTCTGGTTTGGCCCTGGAGCGCCTTGGGATCCTGCCGGAGGAGCTGGTAGAAGTGGCTGGGGAGAAGACTGTCTGGAGCTCCCTAATTGGGATGCTGGCCCCGCGACCCGGACCCGGATAAGCGGAAGAAGACGAGATGATAACAAAACAAACAGCGTATCAACTACAAAGCACAAATGGAAAATAAGGTGCGGTACATCCCAAATACATCATTATTATTATGAGAACCTTACAGAGATAATCAAAAGAAAATACATCATGAAACAATGGAATTGCATTAATGGTTAACCTAAGTCTCTGATGCTTCCAATAAAATAGACAGATCTCTATTCTTGATGTAGTTAATAAAAGAAAGCCAAATTTTGTCAAAAACGTCTTGTTGGTCTTTTAACATGTAAATTTTTCCAGTGGTAAACAAATAGACAATTCCTTCATCCATTTTACAATACTTGCTTTACTCATTTCTTTCCATGATAAAGCCATTATTCTCTTTGCTTGCAAAATTCCCAGATTAATAAATATTTTATTATACCTGTTTATGTTTGTATTTTCTGGGTATAGTCCCAGAATAAAAAGCTTTGGTTTCAGATCTATTTTGATCATCAAGATTTCTTGAAGTTTATTTCTTACTTCTCCTTTCTCTTCTTGTTTAACTTTTTAAATTTTAAATGTATTTTTATTATATTTTTAAATAGTTTTAAAAAAATTTGTTTTGATATTCTTAATTTATGTAGTTAACCTTTTAAAAAGCATTTGTTTCTTGTAGTCAGTTTTTATTTTAGTTTTTATTCCGTTTTTGTTTCCTTTTTACAACATTTGTATTTTTAATTTCTTCTGTTGTCTTTAAGTTTATTTTATTTTGTTATGAAGTGACTTCTGTACAGTTTTATATTCCTGGTGTGTTTTTTATTTTTTATTTACATTATTTAGTTTAGATTCAGGTTTTTCTGCTTTTTACCTATTAAAATTTGTTTGTGTATTTTAAAAGTTTTAAAATGTATTCACTTATTTTTATTTGGAATGTTTGGATGTTTCAAGTTATAGAAAATATATTTTAAAATGTTAACTTTTTAAAAACTTTTAAAAACATTTTTGTAAACGTTTCAGATTTAGGCTGCAACTCAAATCTTAAAGAAAGTAATCTCACCGGCTCTATAAAGGGTTAAACGCCAAACTAAAACCAAGTCTTTTTCTAAAAATGTCCTAGAGTTGTCTGCTTTTTGTCTTCACTTCTATTAAAGTTGACAGTTGAGTTGGAAGTTTCACTTTAACTTTCACACCTTAGAATTGACAGAAATATAATTTTATCTTTATATACATCAGGATCATGATATGAATATTTTGTCATTTTTAACAACCCTAGTGTTCAATGGGCCTGATGGAGGTTGGTAAAAAATAAAAAGACAAAAATGTTGATGAAATTTCAAAGTAAACTGAAGATCAGAGGCTGCATCCATGTCAAGTGTCTCCCTGCTCGACGTCAGTCAGGTCCTCTGATCTGCAAAGACCAGAAGTTACCGTCTGGCCTTCAGGTTGATCCCTGACTGTACTTTGGTCATTGTTACAAAAATCTGACAAGCCTGTGGCTGCGGAGGCTGTGAGATAATCCGCCTTCAAATGCAGTCGACGACGGTGGAAGATGAGTTTGGACACAGCCAAGACTTGATGACTAGTTAGCCAATTAGCTATATAGCTTGCTAGGGCATTTATTTATCCTCTGAAGGAAGTTACTTAGTCACAACACAGACATGAAATAACAGTAGAAAGAGAAGAGGACAAAATTAGCAATTCCGAAATCTAAAAATAAAGAAAAGGTTAAAAGAAAAAACTGCTGTTTATGAAAAGAGAACCAGGAGCGATATGTAACAGCAGTCTGGTGAAAAAACAACTTATATACTAAATATATACAAAATGACAGACTGAAGTAGTGGGTCACCTGTAACTGTGTGAAGTCGCCTGTAAAATGTTGTTAAATATATTTGTAATAGCCAGTTCAACATTTCTAATTGTTTTAGCGAACTATCCCTGAGGGTTATTACTTAAACAGAACCCAGTAGAGCTGAAGCAACACAGCGCTGATCATAAATCACTGATCGTTTGATGCTAGTTCAGGATGTTTGCTAACTGTGAAACCGCTAGTTAGCTGAAGTTTTTACATTTTTTTCTTTGACTTCTTTAACTAGTGGTTTCACTGGTTACTGCATCATGTTATCTTGTTTAGTTCAGTCAAAAACGAAGCTGTTTCAGGTGATGCATTCTGGGTATATGGAGGCCATGTTGTTGACCAGACGGTTCCTGTTGGAACCAGACGCTCTGCAGCAGCTACTCCAGCACATAGAGCTTTAGAGGAGGACTGGTCACCACTGCAGTGTGTTTGTTTCAGACTCACAGAGACAGATCAGTATTGGATTTCCAGTCGTTTATATTCAGCTGGGGTTTGCACACACTCACAGCTACAGTACGACACGCCCGGCTCCCTGATATAAATCCATTAAAAGTTATTGTTGCTTGGCGTCCGTCGACAGCAGCTTTTCCTCAAGAAAAACCTTTGATTTGATTCAAACTGTTATTGTGCTACGCGGACGATTTGGTTTGCAGAAATGAAGAAAACACAATAAAAACACATAAAAGCAGCAGATGCTGAGCGGCCTGATGTGATCTGAGCTGAGCAGAGAGAAACCTGCCCAGAGAAAATCAACCTTAATGCACTTACTGCTGAATTCAGAAAGAAAGCTTGAACTAATTTCCTGCAGACTGTTTGGTGGTTAATGGACCGCGTTACCAACCCTTCAGACGATCCGATAAAACCACACAACACAACCTGTTACAGGTCACATGTCCACTCACACTGGAGCAGTTGTTTATGCATTGGTTTGATGAAACTTCCATCATAGTTGGTCTAAAGGCTGTTGAGGAAGAACAACAAGGAAAACTGTCCTGTACAAACATTCAAACCTTTTTTTGAAATAAAGTACTTGAATCGGTGTGAATATTCATCATGATCAGATGAACTGAAACTTGAAAAAACATGCGTAAATAAATGTAATAATCACACATCCATGAACTCACCTTGCTAAGTGCTAAGTGCTAGCATTAACACGTCTTTCAGGTGGACGTTATTGTTTCCAGAACCAGAAAGTTCAACTTAAGAGTTTTATTTTATAATCTGATCTTTTCCTGAGATCAGTGGTGGCCGTTTTTTATTTTTATTTTGGGTGGGGCGCATTTTTGCAAGTCAGTTTTCGGACGCGCTCTAACCACATCTCACCACTAGAGCAGAGAATGAAGCAAAATATTTTCATCTGACTGAATATTTTGCTGTTAAAAATCCCTACCAATGTGGCGCTGTTAGGTTTAATTCTACACATCAAACAGTAAAGAAATCATAAAGTCTTCATAAGGAGACCTTAGAATAATATCAATATAACCAGATACAAATAAAAATAAAAAACAATGTGGTCACAACAGAAGTAAGAGTTTCTAAGAAAAAACAACCTGACCAACAACACAACTTAATATTCCCAATTATCTTTCTACTGACACCACAAACAAATAAATACATCTATAACTAACACAGTCAGATAATTAATGTTACAATTCAGACAACAACCACTAACCAAGCAAGTCATGACAATCAGCTCAACTAATGAAGTGAATCAACAACAAAATAAAGTCAAATCCACTGATGGGTCCCATCAAAATAAGTTACATTATGATTCTCCCATAGGCTACTACCGGTATGTCATTAACAGGGAAAGTAACAAAAAACTCCTCAAAATGGGCTGAACTACATAAACTAAAGTATTCAATCAACACTTTAAGTGTTCCACTAACGTTCGGCCACAGAATAAACACAGTACTTATAGAATGTATAATGGATGGATGGTTTAGTTTAACTTTCATGTTCTTTTAAAACTATTTTGTGATTCTGTCTTCTTCTCCTTCCTCCTCCTGTGAGACTGGTGGGGCGGCGCCCCAGCGCCCCCTATTGACGGGTCGCCACTACCTGAGATAAACTGGTCTCAACCTTCAAAACCAGAATCGGTCCTCTCAGACTAGCCGTTAGCTCATCAGTCCTGAAGGTTGCAAGTTTTGTTTCTCTGAACAGAGGCTGTTCAGGAAGGTATCAAGTAAGAAGGACTATTTAAACTTTTACAGAGAAACACTTCAGAACGGCTGAAAACCCCCTAAATATGACAGACGGACCAATCAGATGGCTGATTGATTAAATAATTAATTATATAAATAGACTCAATGAATCCTCAACCACATCCGATCAATGAGCTGATTAGAAACCGTCCTCTTGAATCCTTCTGTTGACATTCCTCTCAGGATGGGGAGCTTTATTTTGGCACAACACCAGCAGACCTGGATCTGAATAGGAAGAGTTTTTAAAAGAATGTCATCATATTATCAGAGGAAACAGTCAGGTGTTTTATATACTGTATAGTCAGGTTATGGTTCATAGTGTTAAAAAGTAAAAATCTTTTTCAGAGAGAAAATCAAAAAGAACTTGATGCTGCATTAAAAGCTACTCTTCAACAAACCAATGTCAGAATGTTCTAAAGCCCAGAAACGCAATCACTACGTTTATAGAAAATCACTGTTTTCCTATCCATCAGGTGTATGAATAATGAACTGTTTTTGACCCAAAAACACATTAAAAAAAAAAAAGTGTTAGAACTGGATGGAATGGGCCAATTAAAACCCAACCAGTGGATTTGAACTTAAACTGTTTCTGGGCAGTGACATCAGATGTTTGGTCTTCAGCTGGAGCTGCAGCAGCTGAAGGCCGAGCTGAAGATCTGACCTAGAAAACTACAGAACATTTATAGCAACCAGGTCACCTGATGAACCCCTGAGAGCTCTGATCACACAGGATGCACTGTAAAAACCAGAGGCCTTACCTGGTCGAGTTAACACGACATCATCAGGCATCCATCACCACGGCTGTTAACCAGAACTAGTTATAAAACACACAAAATCACACAACTAAACACAGTGTGGTCACACAACTAAACACACAGTATGGTCACACAACTAAACACAGTATGGTCACACAACTAAACACACAGTGTGGTCACACAACTAAACACACAGTATGGTCACACAACTAAACACAGTATGGTCACACAACTAAACACAGTATGGTCACACAACTAAACACACAGTATGGTCACACAACTAAACACAGTATGGTCACACAACTAAACACAGTATGGTCACACAACTAAACACAGTGTGGTCACACAACTAAACACAGTATGGTCACACAACTAAACACACAGTATGGTCACACAACTAAACACACAGTATGGTCACACAACTAAACACACAGTATGGTCACACAACTAAACACACAGTGTGGTCACACAACTAAACACACAACTGCTGCCTTTTTTCTAGGACAGGTTGACTAATGTGAATAAAAACATGATGTAAACCATAGAGCTGATCATCAGAATTGGCTTTAGCCTCAAAATGGAACAAAAAAAGTTTAATAAACTGAACTTTATAAAATATAAAACCAATGTTTAGAAAGACTTTTAGAACACAAAGTGGAAGACATTTGACCCTCATGTTGTTCTTTATCAACACTTTAATTAATTAATCAAATCATTTTATTAGATTGAAATGTTGGTTTCTGATGTCCTCGTCCACTTTAACACTTTAACTTTTAATCAACAGGGTTCTTACTTTTATACAAATTCAAGCTCCTTCAAAGGGGATCTTCAGGATGTTCCCATCACCTTCCGTATACACAGGGGCGTCAGAAGCATAAAAAATGTGGGGGGGGACACTTTTCCAAAGAAAAAAATATTTGGCATAGATGCCATTTCCTGCATTCTGGCGCATTTAACAAGTTGTTAAACACCTATTTTACCTACAGTAGTAAAAACTGAACTCGGTAACTATTTCAGAGTCAGATTCAACAGGAAGTCTTCATTTTTAGCAGCTGTGTTCCCTAGAACACCATCAGCTGGTCTATTCAGATCTTAGAGAAAAGACTGAAAAAAAACTTATGGAAGTAACATGACCAGCAGTGGTTTCATGTCAGAACTAAAGATGTGAATACAGTGACAAACTCCACAGTAGTTCAAAGACATGATAATGGTCTGACATGTCTCCACTTCTGGAAGGAACTCATTAGACAACCAGCTGTTCAACCCTTAACTAATCAGAGCTCTACCAGTTCTCTACTGGTAACCAGGTAAAGTTCAGTCCTGTTAGTACTGGTTGGTTTACAATGATGTGACTGACTGACTGCAGCATCTTCCACTAAAATGACAGGACATTTTTTATTTCTATCAAAGTGATTCAGTCTGGTTGCTCCTGAACTACTGAAGTAAAAAACTGGTACAACTACTACAAAAAGTACCCACTACTGAAGAACTGATTCTACAGTATTTCTAACTTCTAATCAGATGCTGAATGTGTATTTCTTTTATTCTTATTGTAGCGCAGCCATGAGATGAGAATACCAGCAGGACTGAACTTAAATTTAATGGATCTTTTTTTTTTAAAACATTTAATTAAAAATCTCACCTCTTTGTTATTTCTATTTTACATAACAATAAAGTAATTTATCCTAGTCCAAATAGTATTACTAGTAAAATAGAAAATACAAATTTCCACAGGTATTTTGTTACTAGTAGAGATTCTATCCAACAACTGAATTGAAACCAAATCCTTAAAAAATTTAAGGTGGTGACTTTAAGAAGACTGAATATGTATTCAGATAGCTAAAAATCAGCTGTTCCAAGTAAAATGTAACATTACAGATACACATAATACTATTCTACTATCCACAATGAATACTTCAGATAACTTCAGTGTTATTCTTAGGACACATTTAGTCACATTTCCCATTCATGTGTATTGGGTTTGCAGCACAACCTCTACTAGTCTATTCTTCCTGTCTGGAATAAACATGGTGGAGCTGAAAATGAATTCTGACCAGAAGCTCATTTTAACTGGTTCTAATTCAACTGTTACTAGTCATGATGTCACTTTAAATGGACTATTCAGGCTGAACAGCTTAGGAAGAATTAAATAAGTGACATCAATTATTTGAAAACAAATATCAAGAACCTGGTTGTTCTTAAGAAGACTGAAGTTCTACCAATCTGAAATGAAAACAGTACTAGTTTAATATCTGTTGTTCAGTGTACTGACAGCTGGGATTGTGTTTTCATTTTATCCATTTAAAATAAAACATTTTACTGGTAACAATTGAATTAGAGGTATTTAGAGTGAGTTTCTCTTAGTAAGAAATCAAGTGTAGCTTTGTGTTTATTTGGAAATTAAATTTTTACTAAGAACAACAGATTTAATCAGGATAAATAACAGGTTAGAGGATCTCTATAGTACTGATGATCTTCAGTACTCTTATTTTTTGTAAAATAATCAACGGTTGTGTTTAGGTGTTAAATGTTGACCCCTAAATAAAGTATGTACTTATTTTATTTACTTATTAATTTACTGGT
>SSNR01000218.1:0-11804 GCA_006937965.1 Callopanchax toddi
TGCCCTCTAAACATGCACGCATACTACTATAAACATGCACACATACTATAAACGTGCACGCATACTACTATAAACATGCACACATACTATAAACGTGCACGCATACTACTATAAACACTATGCACACGTACTACTACAAGCACTATGCACACGTACTACTACAAGCACACACATACTACTATAAACATATACACATACTACTATAAACATGTACACATACTACTACAAGCACACACATACTACTATAAACATGTACACATACTACTATAAACATGTACACATACTACTACAAGCACACACATACTACTATAAACATGTACACATACTACTATAAACATGTACACATACTACTACAAGCACACACATACTACAAACATAGTTTATGTGTGTGCTTGTAGTAGTATGTGTGCATAGTTGTAGTAGTATGTGTACATGTTAATAGTAGTATGTGTGTATGTTAATAGTAGTTTGTGTGCATGTTTATGTGTGCTTGTAGTATTTTTGGTGTGCGTGCACCCTTGTAGTAGTGTATGTGTGTGCTTCTATTGTTGTATGTGTGAGTGAAAAATAGATTTTGTCCTATACGGCACCTCATAGTTTTGAGGGGAAGGGGGGGAGAAGCTAAACGATGCACTGTTTTGTCAATTTTGCTGTTCATGTAAAGAAATCCATTTTTATTTCAGTGTTTTAAAGTCGCCCCTCATTTTTTGTTCCTACATATTTTCATGCAGCTGCTATTTAAAGCATTTCTAGAGTCTCTTCTCCTTAACTGTATTCGTACATTTTCTAGTAATGTCTGAATACTTTTCTATTCATTACTGAATACATTCTAACCCACATGCAGTGAAACAGCGTGTTAGCATCCCGAGAAAGAGGAATTATATTGTAGACATAGAGCCAGTTGCAGCATGTTAGGAACAAATCTTCATCTAATATTCCGCTTTTCAGGATGAACTTCTTTTTATTTGTAGACAATAAGGGATCTAAAAATAAATCAATTGTATTTTTAATTGCATTTTGGTCAGAATGTTACGTTCTGTACATAAATACAGGAAGTTAATACGTTTTTGGTCATTTATTATCTCACCTAAATCGGCACTGCCAAAAAATAAAATAAAAAGCTAAAAACACCTCAAAGCTTGTGGTCTAATTTCTGCAGACTCCTGAGAAGAGATTGTTGCGCAATATTAAATGGGATAAACACATTGCTGCATGTTATAGGTAAGAGGAAAAGCTGGTGTGTAAAGCAAGAAGAGGCATGAAAAAAAGGATTCTGATTTGCATGCAGCCGCAGTTGCTGGCTCATTTGTTTTGATAATAGATAATACCAAACACAGAGCTGACTCCACCATATATACATGCAAACACATGTAGATATTGTCATATACATACATATACATGTATATAAATGACGACTGCAAAAAGAGCTTTTTTTTACCATCTTAGTTAACTCTCATCGGTTTTAAAGAGCATGCAAATGCACAGTTCTTCAAAATCCTTTGGGGTGTTCATGGTCACAACAGCAGGGCAATAAATTCTCATTAAGGCGTCAATGATGAAGCCAGCCACGGGGAGCGGCGGTCCTGCGCCGCTGTGCTCAGCCTCTCTCCCTGATGACAGGCCCATATTTCACCACGCTCATTCTGCAGCCTCCACTGTCACTGTTTCCCGCACTGTCAGGGGGACGACTCCCATCATCAGATCAGTGAGCAGCAGGTTATTTAATGAACGATGCCAGTAGCTTTAGGCAGCAGCTCATATGTTTACTTTACTGAGGTTTTGTCAAAACAGAAATCAAAGTCCAGATGGGACGGGACTGTAGCGTACTAACTCAATCCACATGTAATTCTGTTTATGCAAACTCAATGCTGTGTGTTTGCATGTCTGTACGTCTTTGTTGAGGCTGGTTTTTGTGTGTGTGTGTGTGTGTGTGTTTTGGGTGTGTGTGTGTTTAACAGCGTGAAAGAGCACTTTATTTATGTCTCTCCGGAGAACTTAAATACAAAAAGCCACTGTGCTCAGTCAACTTTAAGTCATTGCATGTCCTTCATGTGCACCTTATTAAACGTCACATTTGATCTCCAGGTGTGTGACGATTACAGCATTTGTTGTTGGGCTTTTTGGGAATATTTGCTGCAGAATTATTTGCCTCCCCACTGAGCCAATACTGCCCCCTAAAGGCAAATGACGGGGCTCAGCTCACCAACACAACAATAACAGCTGGTGCATGAAAGCAATGCTTCTGAGCATCAAACCATCATCAATAAGAATGATCATCTGTGTGCATAATGTATTTTGTATAATTCACATCTCTTGTCCTGATGACACTACATCTGGTTGTCGTTGTACTGAGGGCTGGAGAACTGATCCTGCACGGCTCCGGCTACAGCCCCCATGGCGGCCTGCTGGACTGACCTGCTGTGGGTTCGGGGCTATCCCTCCACACACACACACACACACACACACACACACACACACACACACACACACACACACACACACACACACACACACACACACACACACACACACACACACACACACACACACACACCTGTTTTCTACTTTTTTATCACTTCCCTCAGTATGTATATTCTATAGTTCCCCCCTCTGAACTATAAATCCACCCATGACAATGAGAGTACAGCTTCTTTGACAACCATGATCAAACTGAGCAGGAACAAGAGTTCTATGCCCATTTCCAGAGCTGTTAGCATATAAACCAGCTATAACTGTCGTTTTTCTTTTCTTTTCTTTCTTTTGTAAGAAAATCAATCTATATTTGACTCTTACCACACTCCCCATCCTGGGATGCCTATGCTCTGGATGATGCTGATCCCAACTTGGGCCATGAACACAAAAAAGAACAGCATGAAGTTGAAAGAGCTGTCAGTCCTAAAAAATAAAAACACACAAAAGCAATAACTACCTGTGCTCTACACACCTGGTTGAAAGTTGCTTACTTTTCTCTTCATGGAGCTAGTGCATGTTTGCACCAGCTTGCAGCATTTACGTTTTCATTTAAAATGCATTCTTCCCCAAAGCATAAGAACAACAAAATGAATATTTTCATAACTAAAAAATGTATTAGAAATATATTTTGATGGGAGCTCAAACTGGTGTGTGTCACTGTGTTTAGTTAGTTCAATGAAAAACATGTCTGTGTCTGAAGATAAGTGACAGTAATGATGTGGACACTGATGTCAGAATTAAAGCATAGTGGTGTAAAAGTATTGGCTTCCTCGCAGATTTCTTAAGATTTTCTGTCATGTTGAAATATTCCAAATCAGACACAGACTTTGACTATTAGACAACGATAACCTGAGTAAATATAAAATGCAGTTTTCAAATTATGATTGTATTTATTAATGGTCATCCAATTCAACCTAACCCTATGTGAAAAGTAATCACCCACCTTCCTAACCCCTGAATCGACTGAATAACCAGGTTGTTTAGTTCAGCTTCACTAGCAGCACCCAGGCCTGATGACTACCAGACCTGTAGAAGTAACAAGTCACTTCAATAGAACCTGCCTGATAAGATGAAATAAACTAAAAGGTCTCAGAAAGCTTCACGTTATGCTGCGTTCTAAAGAAAATCAAGAACCAAAAAAACCAAGAACGCCATCTAAACTGCAGAGATTAGGGTCATAGGTCAGAGTTCACATTGCCTTCATGACTTTCAGGATGCATACCTCTGCTGACCAAAAAGAATGCAAAAGCTTGTCTCGCGTTTCCCAAAAAATAAAATTAATAAACTCCTGAAGATCTCCAAGACATTTGGTAAAATATTCTGTAAATTGATGAGTTTGATTTTCAGAAAAAACATCCTATCAACCGTCAGCATGGTGGTGGTACTATTATGGTCTGGAACTGGTTTTGCTGCTACAGGACCTGGATGACTTGCTGTAATTGATTGAACCAGGAATTCTGCGCTCTACCAGAAAACCCTGAAGGAGAATGTCTGACCTTTGACCTTAAACAGGCCATGCATGAAAAAAAACCTCCTTTTTGACTGAATTTAAATTATTTTGCAAAGAATCAAAGGGACAAAATTCTTCCACAGCAATAAGAGACCTAACTGCCAGTTGCAGTTCTTGCCACCAAGGGTGTTACAGGTTTAGTGGTCAATTACTTTTCACACTGGGCTAATTGTTTTGGACAGCTATTTTGTCTCAAACATTTAAATGTGACAAAAAAAATGTTAAGCTGAAGAAATCTGTAAGGAGACAAATAATTTTTCATGGCACTGTTCTGTTCTTGCAGAGCTTAAAAAAGATATTTCAAATGGCAACAAAAACAACCAAACTGTTAGCACTTGACTTACTTGAATGCCTTGTAAATGGCTCTAAACCAACACACGTAGGAGCAGGGGGTGAACATTAGCAGCCAGATGATGGACAATCCAAAGTTGGTCACCCCACCTCCACCGAACATCCAGGCAAAGCAGCCGATGAGATTTACTACAAGTGTGGCACTGTTCACTATAACAGCCATAAAGAGATAGATCAGACACTGGTATAAAAAGCAAACTACGTCTAATATGTGTTCATGCAAATGTAGAGAAAAAAATAGAAAAAGTTCTAGAATGCAATGACTTCAAATGATTTTTATTAATTGGCGAAGAAGTCATGTGTACAAAAAGAAGCATGCATGCCACATCGAATGCAATGCATATAAAGAAAGAAACAGCTAAATTTTGTGACATAAAGAAATGGTTGAATATTCAAGCAGGGCTCTAATACCTTTTGTCAGGCATTTAATTTTAAAAAGCCACCTGCAGAAAGAAAACAGGTTTGCTGCATTAAAGATTGATTGGCATTAGAGATATATAACATTTTTTTAAAAAAGCTCCCCTTGACCATGTCTACACTACCTGGCTTTAGCGCTCAGGACATGATTCTCATGTCAACGCTGCATGTCTGTCCTCTTGTGTCCTCTGTTTTCTTGCAGGAATTGACAGACGGGTCATCATGTTGCATATTTATAGAGCAATAAACTTTGATGAAATGGCCACTAGCAAAGATTTAGACACTTTTAAAAAATGTTTTGCATTAACTGCTCATCTCAAACCATCCCCCTCTGGTCAGTGCTTTGACTCATTTTCAAACAAACCTTTCAGGATTTCACTACTGAACCAAAACAAGCAGCATGAAGCATTTCCCTCTACTATAAGCTGAAAACTGCCATAAAATCACACCGATTGTTATTTTTTAAATCGTTCTGGATGTCATTACTGATGGGGAACCCTTTAATTAAAGCAAGCTGAGCCCATGAGATTGATATAATAATGATATTACTCACACATCCACAGGTGGTACATTTTCTTGCACATGCTGCGGTGCTGTTCGGGGATCTCCTCAAAGTCTTGATGGAAACATGGCTTGAGAGGAATAAATCCGGGCAACGGGGGGAAATTTGGCTCTGTAACAAACAGTTAAAGACCCATTAGATGCGTGTAGCTGATTATTACTGTGTGCTGTTGTTGCTCACTGACCAGCCATGAGGAGAGATGCCCGTCAAACCTTCAGCCTGGAGGAAAAACATTCAGCTTCAATTATTGACGCTTTGATTTGCAGACATTAAAGGAGTGGACATCACTGATCGTTTGTAAGTCGGTTACCGCCGCCGTCTGCTCGGAGATTTAACGCAGCGACTGCTGTGAGAAGATTTCAACAACTTCCGGTTTCATCTTAAACCGACAAACACTCCCGATCGGCCTCATATAAACTGAAAAACTCGCTGACCGTGTTATATTTATCGGTGTTTGGTTAATGACGGATCCACAGGATTAATCTGCTTACCTCCAGAGAGCGGCTCTCCCGCTGCCTGCGCCCACGCGGGAACTTCACCTGCGCCTTAAAGCCACAGGAAATCACAGCCCGCTACACTACAGGTGACATAAAGGAGAATATTTCTACTTTAAACGCAGGAAAAACTGCTGGGGAAAAAAAACCCTCTTCGTGCTAAATCTGGACCAATCACAGCGCAGGAGTCTGCTGTCACTTTGATTCAGACCAATAGTCGGATTACTCTAATCCTTGACGTTGTTTAGTCGACCCAATCACGGTTACGTTCTCTGTCCATGGTGCTGAACGTGGAGATTATCGAGACAGCCTGCACCGTTTTCCTCTCTTTTATTATAAGATTAGTCGTTTCTGAGTCAGACTCACTTTCAGTTTAAATATTAAAGAAAAGGCAGGTTTGGATCATTATTGAATTCATGGGGATCTAGTTTCTAGCAACATTAGAGCTTCCTGACAGTTATTTTTCTTTTGCCAAGTCGAAATGAATTTTTGGTGTATTTTATGTTTTTCAGGTATACATTACATTGTAAATTAAGTATAACTTTGCTGCTGCTGTTAGAGAATATTAAAGGTCACTTTCAGGAGCAGAGGGCAGGGTTGAGTGACATCCTGTGGTCAAACTGTAGATTGCAACAGGATAATTCTTCCCAACTTCCCTCATTGTCTGGCAGGTTGGTTGGATGGATTCGCCCCATTCAGGCGGTCCTTCACATGGACACAATTTTTCAGGGGGGGACATGTCCTCCCACTGAAGGAGAAGGTGGAGGTGACTGAGAAGAGGACAGTCTGCGATTTGGGATGCTGCCCCTGTAATTTGGACCCAGATACGCAAAGGGAAGTGAGACATTCGGAATGCAATCATTGGATTTGCATCTAACTTTTGAAGTCACTCTATCAAGATGGCCACCACAGCCAAATTGACCGTAGAACACAACTCAGCCAGTTTTCAGATACATCCATCTTCTCAGGAAACTACGGGATTTTAATGTCAGGGAACGCATTTTAATCATGGTCTACCAGTCACTCATAGAATCCATTTTAACATTTAACATCACATCTTGGTACAACTTTCTCACCTGTAAACAAAAGAACAAACTCTCACAGATCACAAATCAAGCAAGCAAAATAATTGGCTCATTACAAACACCACTGTCCCACCTGTATGAGCGCTTTGTGATCAGGAAAGCCCCCCTGATCACAGAGGAACCATCTCATCCCCTCAATCCTGCATTTAGCCTGCTCCCATCAGGCAGGAGATACAGAGTCCCACTGGACAAAAAAGCAGTAGAAATAATTCATTCCAACAGCAATCACAGCCCTCAACAGTCGAGGAATTCCAACAACCCAGAAATGATTTCACTATTTTTATTTGTTTCTTTTTTAGGTAGGATTTACATGGTTTTAACTGTTTTTATTGTTATTATGTGATGTATGATGATCGTTGAGCTCTGTTGAAAGACACATTTCTGTAACTGGTTTTTGGTGTCAGACAAATAAAGTTCTATTCTATTCTACTGAGCTAAACGTGGGTGTAGCAAGATTCCTCCCAACATGTCCTCTGAGTGCTAACTGATTGTGTGAGATATCTGTTTAAACTTTGGCATTAACGACAGGCATCAGCCCTATACTTGACTGTTACCCACATCTTCATTGTAGCATTGATTGTTGAGAGATTTTCCCATTAGGGTGAAGAAAACAATTTTTAAAATACAATCAGTTTTCCTCAAAGTAAATTACAAAGTACACACTCTACACCTATACAACAATAAAATCTTTGCAGCACCCAAATAAAAATAAACTATCTATCTTCACTTGCCAAAAACACTACTATTATATTGCTAATGGAGTAGTTTTAGCTGTTGTTGTTCTGTAGATGTTTTAACAGCACTGTTTGCAAAATAAAATATCAAGAAATGAGGCTACAGCGCAGGTTATGAGATCTTTTTTAATCTCTTCCTATTCTTTCACATTTTTTCTTGTATTTACACCAAACATCAGCAGAAACACTGAGGTTAGATTCTTATTTTTCAAAGTAGATTCTGGTGTAGAATCTACTTTTTAAGCCATAGAGGTCAAAGGTCACCTCTTTCAGGGGTAATGGTTTAATCTGTGTTTGCGCCCACCTACTCTTTCCCTCCTCCATGGTACTTTGACCTGCACAGATTAGGAAAGGCATCACATTTCTTCCTGTGTGTTCTGAAGGTGGACAGTGAGACTCTGGGTCCCCTTTGATTCGTGACATCTTATTAAACTGAACTGGTTCCTCAACATAAAGCAGAATCTTAGCTGTAAAATAAGACAGTAAAAGAACATAGTGGGGTATGGTGGGTAAATTGTTTAAAAATGTCAATAATGATTCATTAACCTAGTAGTTTTAAATAATCATTCCAATATGATGAAACACAAACGACTGTTCACTCATTTTGAGGTTTACTTTGAAAAAAGATGTTCGACTGTATAATATATCTCAAAGTCTGGCACTTCGTGTCCTACTTTCTTTGAATAAAAAGAACAGAAAACCAACACACAACAGTTTTCTTGCAGTGAGTTTGTTAATGCACTTTAAATTGATGTCCGATTGCTGCTGGAGATCACCACTTGATGCTGTCCTTTGCAGCTCAAATCTTCTGGCACCCCAGTGTCACTATCCTGCAGAGGAAAACACATTCACCACGTCACCCTTTAAGCCCATGTGCCACTGTTTTCTTAGTCTCTATGGAAACGCTTTCATGCAGACCAAGCATCGTGGAGGAGAGGACACCCCTAGAGAAAAAGGGGGCTGGGATAACATTGTAGAAAGGTAATCATACACCAGCCTCATTTACATATCCAAACATGAACCATGGACCGTAAGCGCCAATGTTTGCTCACTAAACATTTCACAGTAGTTAATTCAACTCAAATTCTAATGGAAGGTGTATGCATGGGTATCGATTTTCGTCAGTAAAAGTGTTTAGTTCTTTCTAAAATTTTGTTAATGGATGCAATTACAAGATAAAAAAAAGAAAGCAATTTTAGTTAAATGTAGGAAGTTTTGTGACACTTTGACATCCTGCTTTCTATGAATGAAGCATGTTTGACATGATGTGGCCACTCCTCAGGACATCCAGAAGGGGGCACTGTTCTCTCTGTTTGTCCAGTGGTGCGCTGTTGTGGTTCAAAAATCAAATAAGTACTTTTAAAAATATTTATTCAAAAAGATAAATGTAGAATTTTAGGAACATGATTTGCTTAAAATGTAAAAAAAATACTTTCAAGCTTAGCACTGATGTTCGGCTTGTTATAAACTAATCGGTATTGTTTAATAATCATTTAATTTGTTTTATTAAAGGACAAATAGTAGTAAAACTAAACTTATAGGTAAAGGATAAGACTTGAAACCCACTGCTGCCGAACTAACTGACTCCAGACAGGTTTGCTTTTCCAATGGTGAGCACATAATAAAATATCAATAGTTTCTTGCAGCAGTTGTTTTTATGTGTCTTTCATTCATTCACTAGCTGTGCATGTTGCAGTAATGCTCTGTTATAATTATCTTGCACAAAACTGCAGTAGTAACGACATGCATCAAGCAGAGTGCACAGCCTGTTGTAGCTTTTGGAGGAAACAAATAAAAGGAAAGACTTCAACTGTCGATGCTGCCTGTTCATTCACTTGGTTATTGTTTGGGAATCAGGATGCACATAATTAAAAACACAGCTAAGAGTAGGTCACTCTCTCCATTTGATTGAATGGGATGTTTTTCTATTGCTTTTTGTCTCTGCTGCTGTAGCACAAGCCTGTAAAGGTGCTCTTACTTTAGTTTCTGTGACCTAGCAGACATCTTGGAAGCATCAAGCCAACACTCCAAAACTCATGAGCAGCAAAACTCTGTGTTCATCTGTTTTACATCAGCTGTGAGGAAAGAGGAGATGCAGAAAATTACAGTTGGACCATAATTGCAAAGGACACAGAAGTGCTGTTTGTTAACACAACAGCCATATAATTCAATCCCCAAGACATCTGCTTTGATCACCTGAGAAATGCATCCATTCCATCAGCTCAACTCAACCCCTCATCACTACTAAATGAATACAGTGAGACATGAAATCTGTCTGGATGAGATCTCATTACCAAAAGGAACAATTTCACTGCAGCCTGGTTTGACTTATTGTCTTATTTTTTTACTGTTAGAGAATTCAGAGTGTTCACTGCAAGAAATCTATCAGAAGATCGATTCATTCATCCATTTCCTGCCAAATATTGAAGGTTAGTTCAGGTCAGGTCCAGGAGGAAAACCCACACCCTCTCTCAGGGGACACTCACTGGCTCCTCCTGGGGAATCCTGAGAGGATCTATAAGTTTTCCAGTGAGTCCTGAGTCTCCATGCAGTGGGTTGTGCCTGGAAAACCTCCAGGGGGAGGTGAGATGCCCAAACCACCTCAGCTGACTCCTTTTGATGGGGAGAAACAGCAGCTGTACTCAGAGCTGAGCCCAGTTTCAACCTCTTGTATGTGGAATCTCATTCATTTGGTCCAAATCCTGAGCATACAGTAGGTGAAGGTTGGAACATTGATGGGCCAGTAAATTAAAAGCTTGGCCTTTCAGCTCGTCTCCTTTATTTTAATCACTACAGACTACGGTGGAGCAACTCCCTCATAAATGACGGCAGACACAGACCCGATTCATCCTCCATCCCAACATCACATGTGAACAAGACACAAAGATACTAAACAAGAAAAAAGCAACAAGCGTTTTGTATGTAGACGACACCTTAACCTGTGCATCTGGAGCTATAACCAGCAGTGTTCTCCACACTGTGTGGTTTAGCCGTCATGTGGTTCCTCCTCTCCTGTCCTGTATGCTGAGATGCTGCTGGTAGCAGTGATGCTGAGACTGAGCGCTGCAGGAGGAGAGAGTCTTTGTCTGCAAGGAGGAGGCTGGGCTCCAGCTGGCTCCTACTATGTGTTTACATGCAAAAGTCAGTGGGTCCCTCAGTACTCGGAGGAAGAGGAGGAGGAGGGGGGGGGCTTGTTGGTTGATTGATTGGGATGCAGCCCCCCCTCCTCCCCTGGCCCCCCAACTCAACCCCACCTCCCTTTGGCTGTTTTTGCTCAATGAACACATGCGTCCCTCCTGACCCCCCCCCCTCCCCCCCATTTTAAAATCAGATCTACTCCAACACAAAAGGTGTGTGGTGGCTGTCCAAAACAAACGCAGGTCTGTGAATGAGATGAAGAAATGTGAGCTATACATCATCGTCACACGTGTCCTCAGCTTTGGGTTCATGGAGGGCAACGCATTAGCAGTCTTCACGCACCCCCAAGCAGACGGTTCCTCAAGAATCCGTCTCCCCAGGCAGACAGACAGACAGAGGGGCCGCCTCTGACTAATTTTTGACCTTTTTGACTAATTTGCACGTGCCTCTCCAGCCAGCAGCGTCCGGTCCGAACGGATGCACCGGGCAAAAAAGGAGGGAACTAGAAAATAATAATAATAATAATAATAAAAAGCTTTTCCAGGACGAGAGCAGGCAGTGTCTGGTAAACGGGCGCGTGTGCGGCCATGCATGTGTGTAAATGTGTGTGTGTGTGAGGAGGAGTGGGGGGGGGGGATTGGCAGCAACACACACACACACACTTAACATTCGCTCGCAACATGGCGTGGAAGCGCCGAGAGACACGACGGCTCTGCCCCGACTGAAGCGCAGCCTCGTCGGCAGGGGACGCCCGGGGGGGACCGCTGGCCGAACGGAGCCAAACTCCTTTACGCACGAGACAAAAGCGGATTCCAGCGTATGCATGTCGGTGTAACGGTGTAGCTGTCGGTACGGACGCACGCTTCTACCCCGCTGCTGGAAATCAGAGGCTGTACATGGCGGTGGAGACAACGATTTGGCTGCTCTGTCTTCTTTCGCTGGTTTGTGGTTCGTCAAAGGAAGGTAAGGCTCTTACTTTGATCATCTTCTAGTTGTTTTTAATTTTTCTTTTTGGTTCAATGGGGGGGGGGGGGGGGGGGG